>OX387248.1:906361-921361 GCA_947562095.1 Branchellion lobata
TACCTTATCAATTGTCTTACCTCCACTGTTACATCCTTATATTTTTTTTTCAACATCTGTCAAAAATATCCTCCAGTCTTCCGCCTAGTTTTCTTTCTTCCCACACTCATCGGACCTCCTCAGTCAGCACAAACTAGAGATTTGAGCGACTATGCTTCCACACCTTCATGAGTTTTTCTGAGCAGTTTTTCTCAAAATTTTCTTCCAAACATCTACCTTTCAACTGGCTTCAGCTCCAAACACGAGCCTGCATTTCCCAAGTTTGAATGTTTCAGACTTCGAAACAGTTTGAGCTTCAGCCCAGTCGTTAGCACTCTGATGTTACGCATCTTCACCAGTGTCCACCACACTCATAGTGGCTTCTTGTGGGCAATCAGCTCCCAGCTGAAGCGAGGTGGGCGTCTCTAATTACCTCCTCTTCGTGTGGAAATTGCCCAGCTCTTCGTCACAAAGCATTCGCCTTGAATAACGCAAGACAAACAGCCTGTGTGACCCACACACCTGACCTGCACGAGCAACTTTACTCTAGCGCACTTCTTCACAACTCCACGCTGCCTACCTCGATTGTTTTTGTTGCATTTTCGCTTTGTGCCAGCCTCCAACACCACCTTCCTATATCTCATACCAGCACACAACACCACCCACCCACTACACCACACCAACACACAACCATCCTATGTGAGCACACAACACCACTCTTACACTACCTTGGTTGGGGCGGTCCTACATCACACAAGAGGCCTGAATTGCTCCTACTACAGCCGCTTATTTTTCGAACTTTCAGCACACTACAGCTCTCCGCAACGCCGTGTAACATTCGATTTCCAAATTGAGTTTTTTTTTTCAACTTTCATAAATAATTTGTATCTTGTTCGAGCTTCTGGAAGAGTCAGTCATTCAAAGCTTTCAATTGTTACATTTAATAGGTTTGGAAGACATTTGAACGATTGCAGTCCTAGTGGTGCACCAAATCAATAGCATTTAACTGCGACAAGCCACCTACAAGTTCGAAATTTTGAGTTCCGAGATGAAACCACCCGATAAAGAGAACTTTTACTAAGGCAGGAAGGTGTTAATGCTTGTTCCTCAATTCACGGAACAATTTACAACGGTTCCAGCGTTGGATTGGATTCGTTTCAATGTATGCATCAGCGAATAGGTTTTATTGGCATCAGTTCCGGATTTGAAGTTAATTTTTTGTGAGCAACTTCTGTGATACACTTTACACTGAAGCAGTTGTAAGGTCGTTAAGACCTCACAAGAAACCCTGAGTGCGCACACAATAACTCCAGCTAATAAAACCATCAATTCACTTGAAACTTGGGAAAATTTTCAACTAGACAAAACCTCTTCACTCTCTTTCATGGACATCGAAACAACGTTTTCGGCGTGCATTCGAAACTACTTGCAGCGCCCGGCAGTGTCAATATTTCTTTGATTGTTCGTTCGGAATATGTCGTTGTGCTTAAGAGCTCTAATACCAACGCTTATTTTATTGTTAGCATTAAGCACTAGGCTAACATATATCGACCATTCGTACGAGCTAGCGCTGTCATCTTTGCAGTTTGCTTGGTTGGGTCATAATTAATGGCTAGGAGGTCTTGCAGGAATTGTATCTGCCCCGCTTGTTTTTTTGAAATGATCGACATTATCACATCCTTATAGACTGGCGCGTTTTGATCGCAAAGATTTAACATAATGGCTCGCTTGATGTGAATCTTGCTCACCGGAGGTTCTGTGTAAAATATGGCGCAAAAAAGAGAAAAATTTAAACAGAAAATAACGAAACGTGAGCAAATATTGGAAGGGGAATGTGTAAAAGTAACAATTAAAAGTTAAAATTTGTACGTTTGAAGTTGCAACTTTAATTAAATTGAGTAAAAAAAGTGATTTTAATGTTGGTTTTCGTGCTGAATGTCGTAAGGGTACACGCTTGAAAACATTTGGAGGAGTAAATATAAAATAGTTATTTATGGCTAGTGGCGAAGTTAACTTTTTTTTATATTTTATTCGCGTCTTGAGGTTAAACTTTTTTGCAACAAAAGAGCAGGCGTTTTAATTTTAAAAGTATGTTGTCTCCTTGAAGATTACAGTCAAATGGAGCATAGTGAAAATTTATATGTGCCTTTTTTTGTTTCAATTTTGAAAAAATTTTACGCGCAAAAAGAAATTTGCGAAAAAGATTTTGTATACACTCATTAATTTGTTCCTTCTTCTTCTTTGTTGCTGCACCTTTTGTAAACTTTTAACAAGTTACGCAAAACGCCTCGAAAGTCATTTGGTCTAATTGAAAAGCTTCAAACGTTTGCAAAAATTTCAAAAAAAATGAAAAAAAAATGTCTTGTTTTGCGGGTTTACAAGTTTTAAAATTTTTGCAACTTTTCAATAAATCACGCGAGTTTTGATTTAAGGAAAGGTGCGCACGAGGGTGTGCGAGGCATTTTAATTATCAAATGATCATTAAGAGTGTTTGTGATGAATTGGAACCATGCTTTTCAAATTTAATTTATCACCACGGCCACTGCTTGTAATTGGAGTGTTCATTACACAAGGACATATACGCATACGCCAACCTAATCAGTATAAAGCTACATGATAGATTATTCATTCTCTCAAGCAATTCACCGCATCAATTGGAACAATCTTTTTCTCTTTATTATTTTTCACCCTCAGTTTTAGCCCTTTCAGAGATTTTTTCTGATCTTCAAAAAGCTCTCAAACAGCTTCTAACCACACCATCGGACAACTACGGATCACCCCACCAAAAATCACTTCACGATCAACAAACCGCCACTTTGGCAGCCCAATGATTTTATTTATTTATAGAAAATTATTTTAAAAGTAAATTAAATAATAAATGAATAAAAACAACTAACAATAAAAATAGAGTTATTCCCGGATTTTGTGTGAATGGACAAATGATACTTCCAACAGAGCGCTTTTGAACAGTGTGTAATCAGCGCTATACAAATGATCTGATTGGATTAGATTATAACACTTAGACCAAACACCACTTACACTCGAGATAAGGTTGATAGCACTTCTCACGTGCACACCACGCCATAAAGCACCTCTTCTTATACCCTGTCGCCACTGCCACAAATCTGTCAGCCGAGCTGTTACTGTGCCTAAGTGTCTGTCAGCTGGGCCATTAGACCACTTCAGCGTGTGAGTCCAAACAAAACATCATAGAACATGACAAAGAGTGGGCTTGGAAGGTGTGGAAAGGTGTGGGAAAGTGTGAGAGGTGTGGAAGTGGTTGGAAGTGGTTGGAAGTGGTTGGGAGTGGTTGGAAGTGGTTGGAAGTGGTTGGAAGTGGTTGGAAGTGGTTGGAAGTGGTTGGAAGTGGTTGGAAGTGGTTGGAAGTGGTTGGGAGTGGTTGGAAGTGGTTGGGAGTGGTTGGAAGTGGTTGGGAGTGTTGGCACACAGAGAAACAAGCATGTACATGGGTGTTCAGACCCCGAATGAACTTGAAGCAAAGGTCCTATGTTGAAAGCTTGCCGTTTTCATAGGTTGAATGGATTTTTAAAAACATCATTGCTTCTGAATATTTTTGAATTAGCAGATTAACAATTTTAATTAAACAAGATTAGATTAGAACAGACTATTTGGATCAGATTAGCTTTGAACAGACTATGTTGGATCAGATTAGCTTTGAACAGACTATGTTGGATCAGATTAGCTTGGAACAGACTATGTTGGATCAGATTAGCTTGGAACAGACTATGTTGGATCAGATTAGATTAAAAACACATCAAACAGTAATCATCTTGTGTCTCACAAATCATCTTCGTCAGCAGCAGCTTATCACGGTACTCCAGTAAAACGTTTCCTAACACACGTTCCAACTCATAAACTTTATGAGAGTTCATCTCTTGGGATTATTCTTCCATCCTTAGCCCATGAAAACCTGCTTAACATATAGCCCTCCATGAGTGCTCTAGTGCCTAGACGCCCTTCAGTGTGAACCTCAATCACTCGTAAGGTAAGCAACGACGAGTGTTAGGTGGGTGGCGTTGGCCAAGCAAGACTTTGTGACCATTTGACCATGTCTAACTGAGTGATGATTATACTGATATTAAGTATAGGAAATGAAAATATTTATTTTAAAAAATAAATAAAATAATAATAATAGTGCTAATAATAATAATAATAATAATAATTATTATTATTATTATTATTATTATTATTATTATTATTATTATTATTATTATTATTATTATTATTATTATTATTATTATTATTATTATTATATTAAATGTTAATAACAATAAGTAAACAGCCATCGGGGCCAGAGGATGTGTTGTCACAGACCACGAGTGTTTTGTTGGCCTGCTGAGGAGGGCTCTCCATTCGGACACACTTGTCCAATCGCGTCGAAGTTTCATCTTTTTTTCGTTTTTTTTTTGTTTTTTGTTTTGTTTTTTTTTCGTTTTTTTTGTTTTTTGTTTTTGTTTTTTTTTCGTTTTTTTTGTTTTTACCTTTTTCTAATCATTTCTTTCGTGTTTTTATCTATTTTCGTAATATTATTTTTGATTCCAGTGTAAGCACCAACAGTTGAAAGACTAACAAATAAACCTCCCTCAAACAAAACTCCACCGCCATCATTTGAACCAAAAGTGTTTTTTTTTTAAATTCTTTTGTGAAAAAAATATTCAGCCTCTAAGAAAATTAATTACCCATAATTAAATGCAATAAATTTTTTTATTTGCAAAGTTTTTTTTTCATTTCGATAAGATCTCAGTAAGAAATGAAGCGAAGAGACAATGATATTGGAATTTATGGCTCTATCCTTTAGTGGCGTATTTCGCTATAAAGTCATATTGAGCGCTGATTTATCTGTGGGTTACTAATTTGGATTTTTTTCGACTTATATTTTGCTTGGAGGCAACTCAAGTCGGAAGTGCTCAAAGGGTTTGGAGGGTTTGAACCTTGGGTGAAGTTATAGAAGTGGAGAAATTACGTCTGATGGTTCGCACCAAGGATCAAGCACACGAGATATAGGCTGCATAGATGAGACATTGCTATAATTTGAGGACGTTTTGATTTTTATAACTCCCAAATTGTTTAGTGCGCTTAACACGTAACGGACGACGCCAGGCGAAGGAGTGGCAGTGGTCACGAGCATCTGCGAATTTGCACGCTACAATCGCAAAGTTAAACGCTACAGAAACATTGAAAAATTGAATACAAAAATTGAACTTACGGAAGAGTAGCGTTGTGGCATTGAATGGAGGAGCAGAGAACAAGAGGCGCTTCGCTTTGAAAGTCAAGTTGTCTTTTGCCTTTCCTTTGTCCGCCCACCAAAGAACCTTTCGTAATAGATGTTGCTCGAGTGTATTCGTGCCGTTAAAATTGCCTCATAAAATTATATTCTAACTAAAGCACCGCTGTATAATGCCGCATCGATTATTTAGGACACTCGTTATAATCTTACGTATGCTACGTGGTTTGTTGTGGTTTGTTGTGGTATGTTTTGTTTTGTTGGTGTGGTGTGTTGTGGTGAGGTTGTGGTGAGGTTGTGGTGTGGTGTGGTGTGGTATGGTGTGGTGTGGTGTGGTGTGGTGTGGTGTGGTGTGGTGTGGTGTGGTGTGGTGTGGTGTGGTGTGGTGTGGTGTGGTGTGGTGTGGTGTGGCGTGACGTGGTTGCAAACTTTGTCATCTTTTCATAACAATTAAGCAAACGGTTTTTTCAAAATTCAAAAACTTTAGAAAAAATTTTTTTTCGTGTTCGCAACAAAAGTACACAAGCTAATACCCGCCATCAGCACTGCGCTAGAAACAATTCAAAAATTGCAGTCTTCATCGTCATCAGGAGGTCTGATTGCTAGCTGATTTGTGCTCGTGTAATGCCTGCTTCGCTACTTTCAGGTGTAATTGCAATTGATGGAACGTGCCCGTGATAAAAAAGACAAAATTGATAGACGCTGAAGTCGAAATATAAGTATTATTCGCAGAAAAATGCCTAAATCACAGGCTAACCACCTGATTATACTGCTGATCACAATTCTCTGAAGAGCTGCACTGCCTGGGCACCTGTTTCTCCTACTCACTCAGTATTTATGGCCAGTCGACTCACGTCTGGGTCTGTAGAGTCTTCAAATTATGAGTTTGCAGACACGTGCGAGTGTTAAGTGAGGTTAAAGTTGAATTTTCAACAAATCAAAAATTTCCTTCAGGATTTTGAGTTTGCTTGTCGCTTTTGAAACCAATTATGTATTTTGCAACCTTTTAAAAACTTTGATGAGCTCACAAACACATTTTCAATGGAGTGTTGCTTGCCAACCGCCTAATTGTCCTTATTACTCCAACATATATTTTTACGCCAGTTTAAAAATATAATTAAGCTTGCGGCTATTTGTCTTACTTACTGCCTGCTTGTTTTTTCGTGCCTTATTTAATAGCAGCTTCCTCAGGACTTCTTTCGAATGCTTGAAACATCAGGTAGCAAATGTCTGCGAGTATACGGAAAGCTCTCGAGCGCTCGCAAGAGTGAAGTCTCAGTGGCGTGTCCCATGATCATAAGAGGCTGCAGTGCAGACGGACTGATCAACCTCATACTTCATCCATGTCATCTGCCAAAAAAGACTGTCATTTGGCGTCCTATTGACTTCTTTCTAGACACCGCAACAGTTGGCAACTGACCTTGAATGCAACTTCAAAATCTTCAAAGACTTAATATCTGTCAACCTGATCAACCTGTCAATACCATCTTTATTCGAGTTTCATGCCACGTAGTAGTGAAATGACTCCTCTTGTCTTCACCAGCCTCCCTCTCACACCACTGCTCCAGGCGATCTATTAAAGATTCATGCGACCATCTAGGTGCTCTGGACCTCTCGTCGAAACCATCTCCATGATTAATTCTTTCGAGTTTTTTAATACTTATTCGCCAAAATTAATTTCCATAATTATTTTCTATATTCACTTCCCTTAAATATTTTCCATTATTCTTTCTATAATTAATTTTTAAATTATTTTTTTTATTTTTTTCGCATATATCTTTTCAATGTTTCATAATTTATACCTGAACCCTCGTCATAATTATTTCAAATAATTATTTCAAATAATTATTTCAAATAATTTTTTCAAATAATTATTTCAAATAATTATTTCAAATAATTTTTTTCTCTTATATTTCAATTTTTTCTTTTTTAGTTCGATTGTTCGCCGTGTTGTTGTGACTTTTCTAGCGTATGTCGGGACTTGATCTAATACAGACTATAATAAGAAAAATAAAAATAAAAAAATTTAAAAAAATTATTAATATTATTTTTTTTCTATTATTATTATTATTATTATTATTATTATTTCTATTATTATTATTATTATTATTATTATTATTATTATTATTATTATTATTATTATTATTATTATTATTATTATTATTATTATTATTATTATTATTATTATTATTATTATTTATATTATTATTATTATTATTGTTATTATTATTATTATTATTATTATTATTATTATTATTATTATTATTATTATTATTATTATTATTATTATTATTATTATTATTATTATTATTATTATTATTATTATTATTATAACTACGAATCAAAAGCCATTGCTGCTCTTCAATAGTTGCTCGCTCAATAACAGGGTTTCTTCATCACTCCTATAAAAATCAAGATAGTTAGAGCCTTCCAGATATTCGAATCAGTCAGAATGAGGGTTTGCTGGCGTACCAGCGCATTAGGACACACCCACACTGGTGCCATCAAAACGGTCTAGAGGCACTGCTGGAGCTCATTTTTAGAATCATCATTCTTCTTATTATTTTAATTGTTGTTATTATTTTTATTATTTTAATTGTTGTTATTATTTTTGTTATTTTTATTGTTGTTATTATTTTTGTTATTTTTATTGTTGTTATTATTTTTATTATTTTTATTGTTGTTATTATTTTTATTATTTTAATTGTTGTTATTATTTTTATTATTTCATTGTTGTCATTATTTTTATTATTTTCATTGTTGTCATTATTTTTATTATTTTAATTGTTGTTATTATTTTTATTATTTTTATTGTTGTCATTATTTTTTTAATCTTTTTTACTGTTTTTTAATATTATTATTATCATTTTTATCTTCACCATTGTTTCTTTTGTTATTTTTGTTCTTATCTTTGTTAGTTTTTTATTTTTATTTAGAACAAAAAACCCCTCAAAAGAATCATTCCACCTGCGTCTTCAAACATCACTCTAATGTTTGCAGACCAGATTTTCAAAATGCTCATCGGAAATTCATCAAAAATTAATTTCTCAAGTTGATTTTTCACCACCATACCACACCACATTACACCACACCACATCCCACCACACCACACCACACCACACCACACCACATCCCATTACACCACATCCCACCACACCACACCACACCACACCACACCACATCCCACCACACCACACCACACTACACCACACCACATCCCACCACACCACACCACACCACACCACACCACACCACACCACACGCACCACACCACACCACATTACACCACACCACATCCCACCACATTACACCACACCACACCACATCCCACCACACCACACCACACCACACCACACCACACCACACCACACTACACCACACCACATCACACAACACCACACCACACCACACCTCAACAAACTCCTTATACAGTGCATGTCCTCAAGTCCCTACCCCCTCCGCCTCCTGGTCCACCATGGGAGCCCCTCTCAACTCCAACCAGTGTTACGTTCAGCAACCAACTATCATTGGTTATCCCATCCAACAAGGTGGGGGGTGGGTGAGTGAGAGGCTGCGAAGAGGTGTGGAGTGGTGAGAGAAGGTTTTAGATCGTGTGAGATGGTGTGGGTGACGTGTAGAGGTAGTGTAAGCTGGACGGTAGTGATTTGGGCGAAATGGTGTGAGTGGATGTTTGTGTGGCTTGGTGTGAAAGGTTGATGCCTTTGTTGTATGAGGCGACCTTTGTATGCTGGTTTTCAGTTTGCCTCTGAAATTGCTTTGTGTGTGCGGTTTAATGGTGATGCAATAAGATGCTGAGATTGCTTCTGGCGATGGTGATTGAATAGTCGAAGGAAGTGTCCGAATATCGGCGAAAAGTTAGGATGGTCAAGTGGCGTAAGTAAACTCATACAAAAAACTGAAAAACCTTTAAAAAAACTTCTACTTCAGTTTCCAGAAGGATTTCTTTGCAAATATTTAGGCGTAGAAATGAGTTCATACGGTTTTTTTATTTGGTTATTTGATTGCTGGCTTATAGAACCGTTTTTTGTGCCTTTGATGTATGAACCGACGGCCAGCCGTCGTTTCTGTGTTATCTCTCTTTTACTTACTTAAAGTCGTTTTCTCAATAAGTTCACATGTATCCATGTTATGGTCGATTGCACATCTCGCTTTTGAATGGCAGCGGGATGAGACATCAAGGATCAGAGGCTCATGAAGTGTTGCCTGTTGTTGAAGACGCTACGCAGCGCTTGATCTTCGCATGCGTTTGACCTTCACACACGCTTGACTTCCACCTTTAACAATCACTCCAGAATCCGTTAGCAGCGACTTCAACAGCGGTGTTATAAATTGGTGAGTGACGAAGTTTTAAACAACATCAACTTGCAATCAAAGTCAAAAAATTAACTTTTCTCTTTGATCTATTTTGTCTCCCTTGATTCATTAATTAACTTCTTAACTGACAATGATGGACCACGTCTGTTGGACCTTTTAAGACACTTTTATGGTTTGCTTCTGGTTGCTTCTTACGCAGGCAACTTCTTACGCAGGCAACTCGGCGCTCTTTGAAGTTACGCAATTTGCCTTGACTTAATCACCTCCTCAAATCTTTATTTATATTTTTTAAATTGTTTTAAATTCCAATTCAGCCGTTAAACACTTCTTTAGTCAAGATGCAATACAATACAATACAATACAATACAATACAATACAATACAATACAATACAATACAATACAATACAATACAATACAATACAATACAATACAATACAATACAATACAATACAATACAATACAATACAATACAATACAATACAATACAATACAATACAATACAATACAATACAATACAATACAATACAATACAATACAATACAATACAATACAATACAATACAATACAATACAATACAATACAATACAATACAATACAATACAATACAATACAATATAACGCAATACAATACAATACAATACAATACAATACAATACAATACAATACGATACAATACAATACAATACAATACAATACAATACGATACAATACAATACAATACAATACAATACAATACAATACAATACAATACAATACAATACAATACAATACAATGGAATACAATATAACGCAATACAATACAATACAATACAATACAATACAATACAATACAATACAATACAATACAATACAATACAATACAATACAATACAATACAATACAATACAATACAATACAATACAATACGATACAATACAATACAATACAATACAATACAATACAATACAATACAATACAATACAATGGAATACAATATAACGCAATACAATACAATACAATACGATACATAACAATACAATACAATAAAATACAATACAATACAATACAATACAATACAATTTAATACAATACAATACAATACAATACACTACAATACAATAAAATACAATACAATACAATACAATACAATACAATACACTACAATACAATAAAATACAATACAATACAATACAATACAATACAATACAATACAATACAATACACTACAATACAATACAATACAATACAATACAATACAATACAATACAATACAATACATACAATACAATACAATACAATACAATACAAATACGAATATTATTATAGTGGCCTTAACCCCGTAGAGTTTCGAGGCAATGAAGGTTATAGAATACTTAGCCACGAGCCACTTGAAGTGGTTCGGTTCCGGACTAAGGCATTGAACTTACAACCAATTTATTTCTCATAAAAATTCTCCGTAAACTTTTATTAGTCAATTGGTCGTTCCCACTCTGCTCGGACGCCAAACGAAAATTGATAAGAACTTCCGATGTTTATTTCGTATCTTCACGGCATTGCTACCATTATCCGAGAATTGAACTCCAAATGCCAGTACCTTTTGTATCCGTACTCTAGTCTAAATACCCCAGTACCAATAGGTGGGTATAAATACCCGAGTACCAATAGGTGGGTATAAATACCCCAGTACCAATAGGTGGGTATAAATACCCGAGTACCAATAGGTGGGTATAAATACCCGAGTACCAATAGGTGGGTATAAATACCCCAGTACTAATAGGTGGGTATAAATACCCCAGTACCAATAGGTGGGTATAAATACCCGAGTACCAATAGGTGGGTATAAATACCCGAGTACCAATAGGTGGGTATAAATACCCGAGTACCAATAGGTGGGTATAAATACCCGAGTACCAATAGGTGGGTATAAATACCCGAGTACCAATAGGTGGGTATAAATACCCGAGTACCAATAGGTGGGTATAAATGCCCAAGTACCAATAGGTGGGTATGAATACCCAAGTGTCAGTTACTTGAGTATGAATCCCAGCGAGATGGCTTCTTGTGAAGTATGCTGTAAGACACGACTCGTGACAACTGATTCAGCGCAATGAAATAGTACTCTGTCGGAGAAATGTTACACATTCATCTGTTACAGTCTTTCAATTATGCTGAGTGTGAGGAGATCTTTCAATGGTGTTCTGGTTTATTAAATCCACACAGAACCTCTTTTGTTTCTCTTTTCAACTGCTTCCCAAGCACTCATTTGTCAAGTTTCATTTTAGTTTTTCGTACGGGAGGAATCTTATTCTTTTTGAAACAACACGCCACTTCTGAATACACCACCCTTCCTTTTCTCATCATTCAGAACCATTTAAGCTATTTTTATTAAATTAAAGAATCAATTTAATTTAAATTTATTCACAAATTAACTCAAATTTAATTAAATTTTATTAAACTTATTAATTTTTAATATTTTATTATTTTATTCTCACAGATTCAGGAACATGGACAGACTATTGTTTGACATATGACAATTTCATGTCCTTGATAGCTATAACACCCTATATATAAGACACAAAAGCCAGTAAGACAACACGAGGTTTGAAGGAAGGTGTGAGTGAGTGTGTGTTGGTTGTTCCTTTGGATTGTGACACCAGAATTTTCCATATGGTTCTAGAGTTTGTAGGAGTGAAGGATTTATAGTGGAAATCCATGTTGAATTTATTAAAAACTGTATTATTACGCCGTTGAATTTTAAATTGATTCGTTGTTTCCGATAGACACAGATGACTTGTTTTGTAATGTTAACTTGATGTGGTGACATGCCTGTATATAAGCACCAACCTTTAGCACTAACTCAACGCATACTTACTCGTCTTGTGCAATATATCTTCACACTTACTCGCATGACCTAAAGAATGAACGTTGGTTGTTGAGGAGGTTTTTACGAACGCATGCTTGAACGAGTGATTGCGTTTGTAAGCCAGAATGTATTTAACGTTTGGAAGGTGTCCCAACGTCGAGAGGCACCTTACAAATATCCCATTGAACTCTCACTGAGAGGCACACCTAGCGATTAATATTAATATGAACAATAACCACCATTTGTGCGTGATTTGTTGTGTTGAGCGTTGTTAATTTGTTCATTCACAGCCTGCCTGTTGTGAGACAAGTCGATGATGCTCCACGGGCGAAACGTTTCGAAGGGGGCGCTTACGTTGCCATTCTTTGAACTGTCTGCCCACTGTGTGTGTGTGTTTGTTTGTGTGTGTGTGTGTGTGTGTGTGTGTGTGTGTGTGTGTGTGTGTGTGTGTGTGTGTGTGTGTGTGTGTGTGTGTGTGTGTGTGTGTGTGTGTGTATGTGTGTGTGTTTGTGTGTGTGTTTGTGTGTGTGTGTGTGTGTGTGTGTGTGTGTGTGTGTGTGTGTGTGTGTGTGTGTGTGTGTGTGTGTGTGTGTGTGTGTGTTTGTGTGTGTGTTTGTGCGTGTGTTTGTGTGTTTGTGTGTTGGTGTGTGTTTGGTTAGTTAATATCTATCAGTTCGATAGCTCTCTAGTGGTTTGGTGACTAGTGTTCAAAGGCGCAATGAAATATTCACCTTTACAGCGCCCTTTGGTGGCTCTTTGCTTAAGGGCTCTTGTACATTGGCGCCTTTGGAATGATGGAAGTTGTTACTGTTCTTGATTGCGAAGAAGTAATCTTTCTTTTCCTTGCTGTTGTTTTTGTTGTTTTTTTCTTGTTGTTGCTAGCGTTATTGTTGTTTTTCTTGTTGTTGCTTTTGTTGTTATTGTTTTTTTTGTTGTTGCTTTTGTTGTTATTGTTGCTTTTGTTGTCGTTGTAGTGTTGGTGTTTTTCCACATTGTGCTTCAGAGCAATAAAACCGAAATTTCCTTTTGCTGATTTCTAATTTTTTTTATTTGAATTTATTTTAGAGCCTCTTGCTGTTTCAATTTAGAGATTTTGTTAATTTCCATGGCTGAATTATTTTCATGAATCTATCACATCGGTCTTTTCAACCTTCATTATTGTTATTACACCACCCTTCCACTTATGTATTCTTATGAATTCCTCCACGTAACACCAAACTGATAAGCCCCCCGAAAGAGTTTTGACGCTGTCAATCACCACTTTTCCACTCCTCACCCCCTCCTTCTTCCTTGGGAGTCCTTCAAACAATTGAAACAGCCCATAACTTTGGGCCCTTCATACCTATCACTGCCACTGTAAACGCACCTTACAAATTAATTTTTTCTGCATTGGTACAGGCACCTCTTCGAAGCAATACCGTCTCGAGTCTACAACCGTTCTCTTTCCACACCCTCTGGTACCTATTATCAAACTTTTTTTATTTTCTGACTAAATTCACAATTTCCCAACCCTACTGTACCATTAAATTCTTCCTGGACGACACTTATCGCTTTATTACGTCGCCATTATGTTCATAATATCTTGCCTTTTTTGAATGCCTCGATCAGGCTTTGTTTTGTAAAGATAAAAATCCTCCAGCGTTCGAGCACCCTTGGAACGTGGATGCAGAGCGAGTGGAGCTCTCATGACTAAGCTCCACGTAGTCACGGTCCTTGGGAGGAGTCGTTGGTGGAGGTGTAACACGAGGTGTCGTAACCTTTTGCTTAGGAAATTTGCTATGGTCGTTGTGGGCTTGTTGTGGTACGGTCGGCTGGAATCGATCGTGTGTTCTCTCCTCTTGTTCTGATTGGTGTGCAGTGGCGTCTAAGCGTTTGTTGTGAAGCAGAAGGACAAAACACTGAACGTTTGTTGTCATTAATCATGCCCTAACTGGAGTAGTTTTATCATTTTTCAAGACAGGAATTCAATATAGCTAAAGGTGAATGGCCGATGCTTCTTGTTTAAAGTTTCGGGTGTGTGTATATACGTTTGTATGTATGTTTGTGTGCGTGTATGTAAGTTTGTATGTACTTATGTTTGTGTGTGAGTTTATGTATGTGTGTATGTATGTATGTGTATGTATGAAAAGCTCAAATATTTCAACTATGCTATTCGTTCAATTTAATTCGTCTATAAAATAAAAATTCAATCCAATAAAAATTCCTTTTGTTGTAAGTCACTCTAGATTCCTTCTCGGTGCAGCGGTGTAATTCCAATGTTTGATGACTTGAAATTGAAAGAAAAGGGTTCGGAATTAATTACACACTTGCTTGAAGCACGCAAGCGAAAGGTCCGCCATGTGTGTTGTCAGACTGCCTCTTGCACCGCGTGCGCACGCTTCGTCGGGCGCTGCAGTGGTCTGTGCGAAGAGGTTAAAGGTTTTGCGGCATGAAAAGCAACCAACGGGATCCACTTTTTGTCTTTTGTTAGGCTTTGATGAACGTTTGTGCAATAGTATGATGTTAGTTGAAGTGTTTGGAGGAAAGGCGATTTTAATGGGCTGCAGTTTCTTTAATTTCTGAGCAGCCTTCGGGAAGGTATTTTTTTTATTACCAAAG
>OX387248.1:926361-953861 GCA_947562095.1 Branchellion lobata
TTTTATGATCGGAGTTACTTCTGAATGTTTCCATCTTAAAAATATCTCCAATTTTTTTAGTTTTTTTGTTTTTTTTAAATCTAATAATTCAATACTTATTTAAACTTTTTTAATTTAATAATGGTTTTGAAACTAATAATTTAATATTTATTTTTAATCTTTTTATTTAATATTTTTATTTAATCTTTTTATTTAATCTTCATTTTAATTTTTTTAATCACAATATTTCAAAAATATATCTCCTATAAACTGTATTAATTCACTTTTTAAGCATTAAACACTGTTTTATAACTCAATATTTGTTTGGCATTAATCCTTCGTAAGATTCAATAGAGGTCTTCATAATATTCGTTCATAATTTACTCATAATAATATTCTTAATAATTCAAACATAATAATAATTTTAACAATTTAATCATAATAATCATTCTAATAATTCAATCATAATCTTATCATAATAATCATTCTAATAATTCAATCATAATCTTATTAATCATCAAAGTATGGTCCCCACTACCTTGTTGGCGTATTCAGGGCTATTTTGCACTCTACGCCACTCCATCCTTCAGCCAGCCCAATGCAATTATGAGTAGTGAAAAGATCTCGATAACGATCGCCCCGATAAAACAAACAATTTGAGTACATTTTTGAAGGTTCCACCTCTTAATGGGTTTCCTTCGTCCTTGTGTTTTGTACCTTCCTTCCGACTTCTTTGTCGGCGATTATTATTTTGAGTTGATATAATATATTAAATTAATAAAAATTTAATTTAATTTAATTTAATTTAATTTAATTTAATTTAATTATTGGTCATCGTTTATGCTAATTGTTCCGTTATGAATTGTTTGTTAATTCGTTCCATTAACTCATTAAATAGATTCATTTGATAAAATAATTCAGCATAAACGCACTTAACCTCCTAGGCGTCCATTTGTTGCATCACAATCAATCACACCGAACCCATTGAGTTGTTCGTTGAAAGTTATTTTGCCAATTTATTAAAACTTGCTTACTGATCTCAACTAAACACGTGAATGTAAAACGCATTCGGCACCATACAGCTCGGAGCTTAACCTTCTGCGCTCCTCCACCACACGAGGTCTGTCGTAGCTGCCCTTCCATGATTTGCCACCATTTTCACCCTCAATACCATTTTTTCAAATTATTATTTCTTTCTTTGTATCACTGCCTCAGTTCGTGTTGCACTGCGCATGCGTTGTGACGTCTGCCGTCTGTTCCTTCGTGAGGAGGCAAGGATTTCCGTCACAGTAAACCCTCCTTTCCGAACGGTTCAGCATGAATGGGTGTCTGGAGGCATGGAAGAGCGCATGCTCGTGTTGACGTACGCGAGTCGATGGAACAACTTTGTTTATGACAATTCGTTTGGCATTTTAGCTGTCTGTACAAAGGCATTTGATAGCCAACTGACGCGATTGTTAACTACGATGACGAGCGTTTGAGGAGCACTTTAGAAAAGTTTAACCTTAACTACGATGGCGATTTTAATAAGAATGCTAGTTGCTTCAACTAAGACGTGTATACATTGTGTCGCTTCGTTAGGTTATGTGTATGTGTGCATGTGCGTGTGCATGTGTGTGTGTGTGGGTGCTTGTTTGTGTGTCATTGAATAATCTATTATACTTTATTGAACTTTGTGCAATAAAGAAATGGAAAGACGTCCTATTGTTTCATTGTTTCACCAGAAAACAAAAGTTCGCCTTGCAATCTTTGTCTTTGAAGATTTACGAAACGACCTCAGGCTACCATCCGTCCCCCAATAAGGCACAACAGCCGGGAGATGTGGATTCTATTAGGAAAGGTGACGGTAAAACTGTCGAGAAATTATATCCAAGACTCCATCGCAAAAAGCAGCGAGCTTATCACTACACGCACATAAAACTCCAATAAAAGTTTAGTGGCAGCATAGAGCCATGAAAGCTCCTATTGCACGCTTCACAACTCGACCTCCCAACCATACATATATATCTTTTTTCTATACTTTCGTCTATCGAGCCATTTTGAGAGAATATTTGTAACTTTGGGCATTTTTTTGTGGCAAAAAAAATCAAGTTTTTGATTTATTTTGAGTAAAAGAAAATTTGAAAAAAAATTAAATTTACTTTTAAAAATTAATAATCAAAGAACATTGATTTTTTGGAACTAGTAATGACACACTAAACTTGAACGAAACTCAAAGTATGGACGTTACAAATTTTTGACAATTTTACAAACTCTTGCTGGCACCTTTCATGTTGCTGCCACGAATGTCTCAACACACAGAGCATCAAAGCCACTCACTTATCACCCTCCTGTTATCCTCCTCTCTTCCTGCATCCTCCTCCCTTCCTGCCCACTCCCTCCATCCTATCACCATCCTACTCCTTGTCTCTTCCTCCTCCCTTCTTGCCTCCTCCCTCCTTCCTGTCCAGCTTCAGTTCTTGCACTAGCTTTTCCATCACTTGCGAGTTGAGGATGCCCTGTTTGACTAGTTGCTCGGAGATCTTCTGGCCCGGAGGCAGGTTCTTGAGGGCTGCCATCAGACGTCTGTCGAACTCCCCTCTCTCGTCCACCGCACTCTTGAACCTTCGCAAAAGTTGCAAGTGGTGAGAGGTTGTGGGGATGCGAGTGAAGAGATGGAGGTGGTTGAAGAGTGGCGGATGATAGGTGAATGAGCAGCGCTGGCTGTAATGATTGCCGGAATCAAAGAGGGTTTTATGAAAACCATAATACCAGTAGTGAGAGTAATCAAATGTCGTATTAATGACTGCAATTATTCAATGGACGAACATTTCCGAGATGGCAACGATGCGGGGTATGGAACGCTTTTTCTAAAATTATAACCAAAAGCGTTAAAACGTTAGCGGACTCGCAAGTTAACCAGGAGGTTTGTTGAGTGACAAAAATAATATTTATTCTTGATTGGGGTTTATGCAACGTACGCAAACAACGGTGGTAGTTTTGAGAACACGGAAACAAACGGAGTAATGAGTGACCCACAAAAGGCTGACATGATTGAAAGGCGCAAAAAGAATTAAAAAAAAGACCACAAAATGAAAAGAGCGTTGAAAAGTTACGTGTCTGGCATTGCTGGTAACGCCTACAACAATAAATAAATGGAAAAATATGACATCAAACGGCTAAAAAGTAATAAGAAAGATTTATCAATGCAAGAAATATCAGAGGAGGAAAAAATTTTTTAATTAAAGGCGCATTATTTTATAACTTGTGGTCATATGAAGGAGATTATTGATTTAAGGGATGATTGAGCTGGTGGTGGGCCAATGGACAAAAGTATTAGATTCCAAAATGGAACAAAAGTTGATAACTTTAAAATGAAAAAGAAAAAAAAATCCTGAGGTGGAAAAGAAAGATAAAAGAGGAAAAGGAAGATAGCTTAAGATTGGTTATTTAATTGATTGGAGGAGTAGGAAGGTGTGTGGAGGTTAGAAAGCGTGGTGTTTCGTGGCGTAGCAAACACAAAAGAGCTGTTGTCGTGAGTTTTATTGTTATTGAGTCCTTGGAGATAGAGGTTGTATGACTGAATAGTTCAAGGCTGAAGTCAAGGTGGTGATGATGATGATGATGATGATGATGATGATGATGATGATGATGATGATGATGATGATGATGATGGTGATGATGATGATGATGATGATGATGATGGTGATGATGATGATGATGATGATGGTGATGATGATGATGATGATGATGATGATGATGATGATGATGACAATAATAACGATGATGATGATGATGATGATGATGATAGTGAATTAGAGATCATTACTAATTAATAATTCTTACGATTGATAACCACACACGATTGACAACCACACACGATTGATAACCACACACGATTGATAACCGAAAGAAAGTATTAAAAGTGATTGCGAACCTCGACGTGAGCGACTGTTTGGCGTCGTCAGAAGCTTGACTGAACTGGTTCCTGTGGTGGTGGGTGTGGGGAGTGTGGCGGTGTTGCCTACGATGGTGGTGTGGAATATGATGGTGTTGACTGTGATGGTGGTGGTGTTGAGTATGGTGGTGGTTGTGTTGAGTATGGTGGTGGTTGTGTTATGGTGGTGGTTGTGTTATGGTGGTGGTTGTGTTATGGTGGTGGTTGTGTTATGGTGGTGGTTGTGTTATGGTGGTGGTTGTGTCATTGTGGTAGTGGTTGTGTCGTTGTGGTGGTGGTGTCAGTGTGGTGTTACGATGGTGGTGGTGGTGGTGTCGTGGTGGTGTTGCGATGGTGGTGTCATAGTGAAGCAAATGACTCGAGAAGAGGCGAGCACCTCTGAGTCTTGGAGGCGATTTCGAATTCGTCCTCGTTGTCACCCACCGGTCCTTCGGAGTTCTGAAGGAGTCTGGAAGGTGGTGGAACCGAGTTGGAAGAGGGTTTGAAAAAAATTAAATGAATTACTGTGGAATGAATGAATGAATGAATGAATGAGTGAATGAATGGATGAAGGAATGAATGGATGAATGAATGGATGGATGAATGAATGAATGAATGGATGAATAAATGGATGGATGAATGAATGGATGGATGGATGGATGAATGAATGGATGAATGAATGAATGGATGGATGGATGAATGAATGGATAAATGAATGAATGGATGAATGAATGGATGGATGAATGAATGGATGGATGAATGAATGGATGGATGAATGGATGAATGAATGGATGGATGAATGAATGCAAAATTTGTTACAGAAATGATCATTGAAACCGACTAGTCAAATTTCAGTCAAACAACTTTGAAAAAAGTTTAGTTAATTCCAAGAGCGATGTTACAAGCTAACATAAAAGCCATAACAAAGAATAGAAAGTTGGTCAAAAACACGTGGTACCTTACGATCATGCCTACTCCTGACTGGATCACGTGGTCGAGTTCCTTCTGCATGTCCCTCACGGCCTCCACGTCAGGAAACATGTTAGGAAAACGATAACTGGATGGGTGGATGAGTGAGTGGATGGGTGGATGAATGGATGGGTGGGTGGATGAATGGATGGATGGAGTAATGAATGGATGAGTGGATGAATGGATAGATAGAAGGATGGAGTAATGAATGGATGAGTGGATGAATGGATGGATGGATAGAAGGATGAATGGATGGATAGATGGATGGAATAAAAGTAGATGGATAGAAGAATGAATGGATGGATAGATGGATGGAATAAAAGTAGATGGATAGGAGGATGAATGGATGGATGGGTGGGTGGATGGGTGAATTAATGAACGGATGGGTGGATGAGTGGATGAATGGGTGGATGGAAAGGAAGATGAATGGATGGATAGATGGATGGAATAAAAGTAGATGGATAGATGACAAAAAATGAGAGTGGATGGTCGTGGTGGATAAAAGAAAGCGCTTCAAAAATGGCTGAATCGATGAAGTGGTGAAAGAGTGAGTGAAGAGACAGACAAGCAGTAAACAAGAAGGTGGATTGATTGGCAGGTGAGCGAACAAGCAGTGACTACATAACAATAGGCAGCAGCACGAGAACAATGCACAAACAAGGAGAAAATGATTTAGAGGCAGAAGTTATAAAATGAAACCACACCAGCCACATACCAGCCACGTCAACCACACACAACAACACAACAATACAATACAATACGATACAAACACGATTATTATTATAGTGGCATCAACTCCGTAGAGTTTCGAAGCCACAACTAGACACAATTACACAACAACCACACCACAACCACACAAAGGCCACAAAGAAAACACACACAACCACACAACAACCACACATAACCACACAACAACCATACACAACAATCACACCACAATCACACAACACAACAACCACACACAACCACCACAACCACACAACAACCACACCCCAACCGCAACCACACAACAACCACATCCCAACCACAACACCTGAGCCACAGGTACATATCCAGGACGTCAAAGACTCCTTCCAAGTGCACCAGGTCCATCATCACCTGGAAGAGAGCTCCTTTATCAGTGGGGTTCAAACGAATTTTCTCTTGAAGCCTCCAAGAGCTCCGAGATTGAATGCAATAGAAAGCAATACGAAAGCAAATGTATTAATAGCTAAATAATAAAAATAATAATTAAAAAAATAAATAAAAACAATAATAATAAAACAGAAAATCATAATGATAACGTAAATAATAATTATAATAATATAATTTATTATTATTATTATTATTATTATTATTATTATTATTATTATTATTATTATTATTATTATTATTTCAATAATCAATAATAACAATAGAACAAGTTTACGTTATGAGAAGCCTGGTCTGTGAAGAATGTTCGTATCAAGCGAGGTGGAAATGAATGAAATATTATATTAAAATTTAAATAAATAAATATTCATATAACAATAATAACAACAACAATAATAATAATAAAAACAATAATAATAATAATAATAATAATAATAATAATAATAATATAAATAATAATAATAAAATAAACTTTATATTCCATTATTACTGGAAGGGGGCGAAGACATGGCCTAATACAGGCGAGGATGTGTGACTAATGTGTGATGTTTGTGACGTAAGCAGCTCCTACGGTTTCAAGCAAGGAACAAATGATCAATTAATTAGCGAATGGAAGATTTGAATGGAAACAAGAATGGATAAATGAAGAAATTCTGAATGGATTATTGAATGGATTATTGAATGGATTATTGAATGGATTATTGAATGGATTATTGAATGGATTATTGAATGGATTATTGAATGGATTATTGAATGGATCATTGAATGGATTATTGAATGGATTATTGAATGGATCATTGAATGGATTATTGAATGGATTATTGAATGGATTAACTAGGATAAAAGTTAATGCAGAAATACAGCGTATGAATCCAACAAGGTCTACTGAGACTCCTCTCTTGAGGGAGCAGGTGAAGGTGGCCTTAAAACTCTCCGTGTTAATGTCTCTATAATAGTACTAGTGGTTGTAGTGTGGTGCAGTGTAGTGCAGTGGAGTGTGGTGCAGTGTGTAATGGTGTGGTGTGGTGTGGTGTGGTGCACTGTGGTGTGGTGCAGTGTGTAGTGGTGTGGTGTGGTGTGATGCAGTGTGGTGTGGTGTGGTGTAGTGTGGTGCAGTGTGGTGTGGTGCAGTGTAGCATAAGAAAAAGCAGAGGAATGCAGAGGAATGCAGAGGAATGCAGCGGAGACCTGTGGAGGCTTGAAGGGCCACCCGATCTGCCTGCACAACCACTCCATCGTCAACGCCTGTCCTCTGCTGTACTGCCTGGCAAACTGGAATGGTGGTGGTGGTGAATGGTTGTTGGTGGTGAATGGTGGTGGTGGTGAATGGTGGTGGTGGTGAATGGTGGTGGTGGTGAATGGTGGTGGTGGTGAATGGTGGTGGTGGTGAATGGTGGTGGTGGTGATTGGTGAATGGTGGTGAGTGGTGAATGGTGGTGGTGGTGAGTAGTTGTTGGTGGTGGTGGCGATGTTTTCGTTGTGGTTGTGGTGAAGCAGTGTTTTTATTTTTTTTTGTTTATGGTTATTTTGTTGTTGTTAAAGTTTCTTATGGATTTTCGACTCCTTCATAAAGTTATTATTATTATTATTATTATTATTATTATTATTATTATTATTATTATTGTTGTTGTTTTTGTTGTTGTTATTATTAATAATCTTCAACGAGTTATTATTATTTATAATAGCATCCAACCTTGAGGAAGCTGGCGCAGACGAATGGTTGTTTCTTGGAGATGGGGGCGCAGCAGAAGACGTAGCGAGTGTTGAGTTGCAGAGGCACGTGTTGGATCATGTCGGCCAGAAACTTGAAGTCGTCGAGGTTGCACATGAAGTAGTTGTCGTTGTCCACCTGACACAACGTCACAAAGATGTCCTGCGAGGGTGGTGGTTCGTTGGTGGTTCAATGGTGGTTCATCGGTGGTTCATTGGTGGTTCGTTGGTGGTTCATCGGTGGTTCATTGGTGGTTCATCGGTGGTTCAATGGTGGTTCAATGGTGGTTCATCGGTGGTTCAATGGTGGTTCATTGGTGGTTCAATGGTGGTTCATTGGTGGTTCAATGGTGGTTCAATGGTGGTTCATTGGTGGTTCAATGGTGGTTCATTGGTGGTTCAATGGTGGTTCATTGGTGGTTCAATGGTGGTTCATTGGTGGTTCAATGGTGGTTCAATGGTGGTTCAATGGTGGTTCATTGGTGGTTCAATGGGGGTTCATCGGTGGTTCATTGGTGGTTCATCGGTGGTTCATTGGTGGTTCAATGGTGGTTCATCGGTGGTTCAATGGTGGTTCATTGGTGGTTCAATGGTGGTTCATTGGTGGTTCAATGGTGGTTCAATGGTGGTTCATCGGTGGTTCAATGGTGGTTCATTGGTGGTTCAATGGTGGTTCATTGGTGGTTCAATGGTGGTTCAATGGTGGTTCATTGGTGGTTCAATGGTGGTTCATTGGTGGTTCAATGGTGGTTCATTGGTGGTTCAATGGTGGTTCATTGGTGGTTCAATGGTGGTTCAATGGTGGTTCAATGGTGGTTCATTGGTGGTTCAATGGGGGTTCATCGGTGGTTCATTGGTGGTTCATCGGTGGTTCATTGGTGGTTCAATGGTGGTTCATCGGTGGTTCAATGGTGGTTCATTGGTGGTTCAATGGTGGTTCATTGGTGGTTCAATGGTGGTTCAATGGTGGTTCATCGGTGGTTCATTGGTGGTTCAATGGTGGTTCAATGGTGGTTCATTGGTGGTTCAATGGTGGTTCATTGGTGGTTCAATGGTGGTTCAATGGTGGTTCATCGGTGGTTCATTGGTGGTTCATCGGTGGTTCATTGGTGGTTCAATGGTGGTTCAATGGTGGTTCAATGGTGGTTCATTGGTGGTTCAATGGTGGTTCAATGGTGGTTCAATGGTGGTTCATCGGTGGTTCATTGGTGGTTCATTGGTGGTTCAATGGTGGTTCATTGGTGGTTCAATGGTGGTTCATTGGTGGTTCATTGGTGGTTCATTGGTGGTTCATTGGTGGTACAGTGGTGGTACATTGGTGGTGATGGCGGTTATGGATGGCATGGTGATGATTGGGTTAATGATTGACGTTATTGATGTCTCATTGGAGTGTGCGTGAGTTAAAGAGAAGATTTTTGGATGGGTAGTGGGTTGAGCGATGAGTTGATGATGGTTGAAAAAGCACAAAGTTTATATGAAGTTCTCATGGCTTGCACACGGCGTACAATGAGGTTGGAGAGCGTGGCCTTGGGAAGGTGGAAGGCGAAGAGTTCGATCTGCTCCGAGGTGGGATGCAAGCCTCCCTTCTGAGGTTTGTGAGAACCAAGTTAAGGGTGAAAAAAACAACACTGCCTTATTGAAAAACGCACCATGTGCAACAACACGTGCGTAAACCGCATGTAACACCACATTCAACACATGCAACATTCCATGCAACACCACATTCAAAACATGCAACATTCCATGCAACGTCACACGCAACACTACAGCAACACCAAGTGCAACACCAAGTGCAACACCACACGCAACACTACAGCAACACCACGTTTAACACCACACGCAACACCACATGCAACACCACATGCTACACCACATGCAACACCACATGCAACACCACATGCAACACTACAGCAACACCAAGTGCAACACCACACGCAACACTACAGCAACACCACGTGCAACACCCACTTGGATGGGTTCCACAGAAGTTTTGAGGATCTTCTTGAGCAGAGAAAGGTCCTTAGACTTGAAGGTGGTCACCTCACCCTCTGTGTACTCCGTGCTGAACCTGCGTTGTTCGTTGGTTGTTTCTCAATCATCCTTCACACCCACCCCCCACTTCACACCCATCCACCATCTTTCACACCCACCCCCCACTCTTCACACCCCATCCACTACCCTTCAAACCCCATCCACCATCCTTCTCATCCCATCCACCACCCTTCACATTCCATCCACCACCCTTTTCACCCACCCACCACCCTTCTCATCCCATCCCCCATCCTTCACACCCACCCAACCTGCCAGCTCTGCCTGCTATTTGGAGGGCGGTGGATGGAGAGATGAGACTCATTTCTTTCTCACCTTCCTCGTTCAACTGGGGCTTCATGAGCGAATAGAAGATCACCCTCTTTATGTTGCTGTGGTGGTTGTAGTTCTGATGACGTAGTGGTGGTGGGGGTTTTGGTGAGTTTGTGGTGGTGGTGGTGGTTTTGATGAGTTTTTGGTGGTGGTGGTTGGGTAGCTGAGTGGTGTTAGCATCCCCCTCTATGTTGGTGCATATATAAAATGCTATGGAGGTTGACAAATTATTTTGAAAGTTACTCTACCAACAAAAAAACACTTTTGCAACAATAAACAATCAACCACACAACCATCACATATAATTATAATACAAAGACACCACACACAGCCACCACAGACACCACACACAACCACCACAAAGACACCACACACAGCCACCACAGACACCACACACAACAACCACAAAGACACCACACACAGCTAGCACAGAGACCACACTCACAGGTTGATTCCCATGCCAACGGCGTCGGTGGCAAGCATGACGCTGCACCTGTTGTGGGGGTTGTTGAACTTCTCTGCTTGCGCCAACTTCGTTCCTGTCGTCATTGTTGTGAGTGGTTGTGAGTTATTGTGAGTGGTTGTGTGACTGTAACAACACCATTGAATGTACCACACCACCACACCCACTCTAAAGCCACACCACAACATCACCACCACAACAACCACATACCACAACACTACCACCACCACAACAACTACAACAACCACCACGAAAACTACAACAACCACCACAACAACCGAAACATCACCACCATAACAACCACAACACCACCACCATAACAACCACAACAACCACCACAACGACAACACAACCACCATAACGACAACACCACCACCACAACAGCCACAGCACCACCACTACCACCAGTGGCCTGTACGCACCAAGAGGGAGGGTGCCATAGATGACAGCCGCTTCAACACCTCTCTCCACCAGCTTGAGAGAGCACTTGTAAATGTCCTTCTTGTTGAAACACACGATGCAATCGCCCGCTCTGATGTTCTTGAAGTCTTCTGTGGAGGGGGTGGTGTTGGTTGTTAAGTGTGGGCATTGGGTAGAACAAGCACAAAAGCTTCCTGTTCTCAACACCCACCCATCTCATTGAACACTCATTTACCCATCTATACCCTCCAACACCCACCTACCTTCCCCATCCAACACCCACCTACCTTCCCCATCCAACACCCACCCACCTATCCCCTCCACCACCCACCCACCTATCCCTCTATTGAGAACCCTAAGGTTGGTGAGTCTTTTATACCTGCGCACCTCAAAGACATCGCCTGTCACCATGGTGAGGTTCCTCACCAGCTCTATGGCCGCCTCCTCACCACACAAGTGGATCTCCTGTGCGCATATGCCTGTGATAATGGTGGTGATAAGGGTGGTGATGTTGATGATGATAATGATAAAGAGGATGATGATAGTGATGATGATGAGGATGATGAGAATGAGAAGGATGATGATGATGAGGATGATGAGAATGAAAAGGATGATGATAATGATAATGAGGAGGATGATGATGATGAGGATGATGATGATGATGATAATGAGGAGGAGGATGATGATGATGATGATGATGATGATGATGATGATGATGATGATGATGATAATGATGATAATGAGGAGGATGATGATGATGATGACGATGATGATGATGATGATGATGATGATAATAATAATGAGGAGGAGGATGATGATGGGGATGATGATGAAGATAATGAGGAGGATGATGATGGGGATGATGATGATGAT
Organism: Branchellion lobata; assembly: GCA_947562095.1. NCBI lineage: Eukaryota > Metazoa > Annelida > Clitellata > Hirudinida > Piscicolidae > Branchellion > Branchellion lobata. The sequence continues at coordinate 938,184 of OX387248.1, forward strand.
GAGGAGGATGATGATGGGGATGATGATGATGATAATGAGGAGGAGGATGATGATGGGGATGATGATGAAGATAATGAGGAGGATGATGATGGGGATGATGATGATGATGAGGAGGATGATGATGGGGATGATGATGGTGATGATTCCCACCCACCCAAAAAGGCTCTGGTCCATGCCCAGCCTCGCTGCAGATCTCTCATCATCTGCACCTCGTCTATCACCGCCACCTCGACTGTGTTACAGGTACAAGGAGCATCAACGAAACTAGTCCTATACATCAATTTAACACAACACCGCACAGCTACACTACAACACACTGCAACACATTGCAACATACTACAATACACTACAACACAACACAACATAATACACTACAACACACTACAACACAACACAACACAACACACTACAACACAACACAACACAACACAACACACTACAACACAACACAACACAACATAGTACACTACAACACACTACAACACAACACAACACACTACAACACAACACAACACAACACACAACAAATGTTCAAACAACATACAGGGCTGGTTGAGGTTGGCCATCTCAACAGTGCATGCCACGTGATTGGAGGGGGAGCCATCTGGTGACATGTGGTGGCGTTCCTCTCCTGTGACCAAGTCACACACCGTGCCCTGGTGGTGAGGGAAGAAAATTTAACAATTTTTGAATATTAAATAGTGATAACAGTATTAAATGATAATCATTTTAAATAATAAAAGATTTGAGTAATAATAATAATAATAATAATAATAATAATAATAATAATAATAATAATAATAATAATAATAATAATAATATTGAATAATAATAATAATAGAGTTGATTAATAATAATAGTAAAAAAAACAGGAGTAAACTATAATAATATTAAATAATGTTAATATCAAACCATGGAATTATTATTGAATAGGGTGAATAACATTCATGAGAAGGTTTGGTGGAAGGTTTAAGATGTGTGTGGTTTAGGGGGTTCTAGGGTTAGAAGCCGCTTTAAGGATAATATTCGTCACGTTGCGTTGTATTGTAAAAAAAATTGAACTGTAGAGTTTTTATCTGTTACGTAAAAATGAAGATGAAGGAAGGAGGAATAAGGATGGAAAGGAAAGTGAAGAAGGCGAGCTGATAATGGAGGAGGAATAAAAGATAGTGAAAAAGGAAAGATGATAATGGAGGAGGAATGAAAGATAGTGAAAAAGGAAAGATGATAATGGAGGAAAGAAACCCACAGCATTGTTGGACTTTTTGAATATTTCTGAGGCGAGCAACCTCAAAGGACCGCAGTAAATGCCAGTGGAGGCGGCAAAAAAGCTCTCCATGGCGTGGTAGGTCTTGCCACTGTTGGTGGGACCGGCATGGAAAATTATCTTCCTCTGTATGGCCCGTGCCTCAGGATACCTAGGTGTGTGTGTGTGTGTTTGTGTGTGTGTGTGTGTGTGTGTGTGTGTGTGTGTGTGTGTGTGTGTGTGTGTGTTGTTTAAAAGATTTTTTAATTATTTTAAAACATCATTGTATAATGAAAACTCTATTTTTCTTGATATTGCTTTGTACCATTTAAAACCTGTCTGAATTAATTTAAAAAAGAATGGAGAAAAATTTTTGTGATTCAACAATCCTAAAAATTAATTGGTAAACTTTAAAACATACTATATAAATAATAAATAATAAATAATAAATAATAAATAAATAATTTTTATAAATAATTCATGATGGAACTAACTATGAACATTTCATTTTTTTAATGAAAATCTTTTCTGAGTCTAATTTCCACCTCTCAACCGCCCATCCCTGCCCTACCAGTTGGCAGGTTGTCGAAGGTCACTGATTTTGCGAAGGTCATCCATGCAGTCGAGATGGGGGTACATCACCTTGGCATGCCTCATAAAGTAGGGATAAATGTCGTCTACATGACCTGGTGGAGGAAGGGAAAAATTTAATAAAAAAATTTATTAAAAACCTTAGCTGATTTTATTTTTAAATGTAAGAGTTCGAAATGCAATTTTACCGGCATCTTTGATGATATCACTCATGACCACATGAAGGTCGGTGGGGAGTGAATCTGACTCTATGCAAAAACGTCTGAAACTTATGAAAGTCTTGTGAAAAAGATCTCCTGTTGGTTTGAAAAAGCTTACTGAATAAGCTAATTTTGTAAATATATTTGTACATGTATTTGTGTATGAAGATGTATGCATGTTGTTGCAGATAATTGGAACTCACTGTTTAGTCCCCCTTCGTTGGCAAGTTCCCTCACTTCAGTCCTTGCATAAAATTCATTCAACAGCTCGAGCATTTGAGCTAAAGGATGTTGAATATTGAAAATATATTACAACAAAAGCTCCATACGTTTCAAAAAACATAATTTGAGTTAATTCAATTAAAAGATGTAGAGTTTTTAGTTCGTATTTCTAAGGCGCTATATGAATAAGTTTTAATGGTACTGTACTTGTCCGTCACCTCTAGAAATCTGACCGGCTAACTCGTTTCCGACATTGATGCCATCTGGGTCGTGGCATGGTTTGATACTTACAGGTTGTATTAAACTGTTGATATCATTGGAATTATCCTTCTTTCCATTATTATTCTCTATTTTTAAGCGGCTAACTGTGCATGAAATGGGTCTATACTTCCATAAATAGGGGAAAAAATACTTTTTTGAAATAGTGGATCTTAATAATTTTAATGAATAATTCATAACATGTATATACACCGCACGCGGCAATCAAATTAACAAAATTGTGAAAAGTAACTTTGTTTTAAAAGTGAGTTATCAAAATAAATAAACTAATTTTGCGTCAAGTTGAGCATAATATAACAAGTTTTTCACACTTGATTTTCATTATTAACTTGAAGAAGTAAGCAAAGAAAAAATATTTTTAAAATATTTACTTTTAACTTAAGTGGGCAATCGCTACTTTGTTTCAAGGCTATTTAAAATGTCTGAGAATGAATCTCCGACCAAAATTGATACAAAGCTCACGGAAGACTATATTTGGATGGTAAATTCGTTTTTCATCAAGAATTCATAAATTTTACACAACCATAATTAGAAGGTCATTCACTAATTAAAACAATTTTTCAAATCAAATTGGTTTTTGCTTCTAAATCATCAATAATTTATCAAAGGTCAGACCATGCCACATTTATGATGATGAGTACAAAGAGTGCACAAGTGAGCGATTAATTTTATATGAATGTTAACAAACCCATTGTTTTATCAATATATTATTATAAAAGTGGTTTAAAACAAACTCATTTGTTTTTCAATCGCTTCTAATACAGGCATGAAAGGAAGGTTCCATCAACAGTATGTGACAGGAGAAGTGATGGATTGCTGGAAATGGAAACAAGACTTTGCAAATTGCACTTTGTACCAAAAAACTAAAGATTTGAAACACATAGTTGGTTCTAAATGATTATATAATCACAAATAAGTGGTCAGCTCCGTCAATAAGTTTCTGTACAACCAATAGACATACATTAAAAACATTATGCATCTAAGTTTATGTACCACAAACCTACAAATAAGAGTAAAACAGTAACACACATCCCAGGCACCAGTGATAACACATGAGTTGGAGAGGAGGCGGGTGAGGATGGAGGACATGAAGAATAACGATGTTTGGGAGTACAGAACAGAACCACCCCATGAGTGGAATCAGCCAATCCCAAACAACCTCACCACCAATTACACCGACGTCACTGAACCATCCAATGAAAATTCCAGTAGATGTGTTATCAGCTGATGTTACTTTTTTTGTGTGTTTGTTGGACACAGTATTTTTTATAGGAAACTTGTCACTAATTTACCTTTGTAACACGCTATTGCGACTAATCTTTATTTTTATTATTGAAAAGCTAATCCACTAAGAATTGCATTAATTTCCGTGAATTATTATCATTCTTGCGATTCCATGTTTGATTTTGACCTTCACAATAAATCCTAGGGAATATTTGAACTCCCGACAATCAATTTATTACGGAAATCAACAAAGAAATTGTCCACAGAGGTTGCTGTTATGTCAAACATCCACTCAAATGTTGACAGGAGGTGGGGGAGGGGGGAGGTTGGAGGTGGGAGGAGGGAGGCTGTAGTTGGGTGGTGGAGGGACAGCGGTGTTGGTGGTGCCATTGGATTGGGGTGTTTGTTGGGGTGGAATGGATGAGGGTTGGGATATGGTGGTTGGTGGATTTTTTGGGGGTAGAGTGGTGGGTTTGTCCAACTTGAAGGCAAACTGGAGGAAAAACTGCAGGGTTGGAAAGTTATTTCGGAATATTAGCTTATAACATATGGACCTCAAAAGAAATAAAAGTTAAATTAATCTGTTGACCTCAAAGAAGAGAAAAAATAATCTGTTGACCGCCATGCAACCAAAGTCCTCACCTGTTTGGTCTCCTTGTTCCAGTGTGTCCAAAACTTCTTCGGCTCCTTGTCCACCTCCCTGCTCGGAATCTTCATGAGAAATCAAACATTTAAAGCTTGGAACTACTTGGAAAAATAAAATTTACAACTCAGCATATTTTCAAAATCTAATTTCTAAACTACCTGATATGAAAGACTAAAAACACAAGATTAATTCCACTAAATTCGACAAACAGCCAAACTACCAGGTCTTCAAGAACACAACCTTGAAAGCGATGGTTTCGTAGGGCTCAGCAGCAAAGAGGAGGTACTGCCACTTGCGGTCAGGTGGTTCCTGGCGCTGCTCGTAGGCCGACATGAAGCGGTGTTTTGGCTGGATCATCTCCACTATCTCCGGGTAGTCAATCTGTGTGGGTGCAAAGTTGTGTTGTGAAAAGACACATTTATTCTATTGATAAACACAAAAATTATTTTTTAAAGTTTAATTGTATTTGAAGTGATGTTCAATTTTCTATAAAAATCTCACACTCACTTGATACAAGAGACTTTGTTGACCAGATTCAGGATCTCGTTGCTTGGTAACTTTGTAGCCAGGACGACCAATCTTTACAAACTTTCTGACATCTATTCGGGCCTTTTCAGGAGCTGGTTGGGCCGGAGTCTCTTTGGCTTCCTTGGCAGCTCTCTGAGCTCTGGAGTTGATATTTTTATTATATATTATTGACAATTTATATAAAATAATTTTTTTTCCAGAATTGTTCAAAGATCCATACTCATATATGCCTTTGAACAAAGAAAGAACATGTGTAAAAATGATACTGATAAAAGTGAAATGTCAGTTACATATTGCTTGAAACTCAGTGAAAGTTCCAAACAACAAAACCATATTTATATTTCTCTAAACCCAACTTCTCTTACTAACTCAAACAAGAGAAGCCTTGAAAGAGATTGTGCAACATAATAAATAGAAAAAAAAGTGAAATAATGGTAACTATACGAACAAGTTGGCTTGATGTTTTTTTCCTTGAGTATGAGCCAAATAGCTACCCTTTTTGGAAATAAATTTTATTAAAATTTAAATTTAGTATAAAATAATGATTTTTTTGTAAATGAAAATAACCTCATTATTATGGAGGGTTAAACAAAGCTTGCATTCGTAAGAGCCAAGATGATTTTTCATGAAATAAGGATCCTGGAAATCAGTTTGATTAAAGTATTATTTTCTATCAGATCTATATCGAAACGTAACCCACACAAAAATCTGAAACTAAAATTAAATCAAGCACTCGAATATGTTTGCAAACCTTGTTAAGATCAATTGTCTCTAAGGCCAATTGCCTCAAACGTTCCCTACGATCACGGTTGGTGTCTGATGTGGAAGCCACTCCACCAACGCCAGTCTTGCCTCCAGCCCTGTGCTGGAAATCCATTTTTTCCTTGTTATTTGTATGATTTTTACTGTTAAAAAAAGAAACTACTTAATTATCGCAAAAAGCATCAGCCTTACAACGATAACTTAAAACATTGACAAATAGAGCATAGACAATCTGATCCGTAGTTAGGTAAAAAAAATCATAAGTCAAAATTATCATAAAAATTAATGAAAAAAAAATCAATAATCACATAGCATTAAACAGAAGTTATTTTTCAATAATCAATAATTATTGAAAAAATTTATCAAAAAAAGAAATTGAAAGAGCCGAGGGTGTTGGGTGGTTCGAAAGAGCTGACTACGTTAACAGAAAGGTTTCAGAAAGACAAAAATTTTTAATGAAAAACTAAAATAACAACAACTATTCGGTATGCTTTTTTAATAAAAATTTTTAATATCATTCATTTGAAAACACCAATCGATTTTTCTGTCAAGCTTTTTTCAAGTTTTCAGCGTCTGAAAATTTTTTTTTGAAAAGATTGTAAAAATTGTTGTTCCAACCTTATATTTCAAGCAAGGCATCTAACCCATTAAATTTTTTCACAAATTTTTGTTGGCAGGTCATTCGGAATTAATTTTTTTCTAATATTTTCAAATTGAACTGAATTCATAATAGTGATCTAAAGTTTTGAAGAATCCAATGTGGTTTAAAAAAGCTTTCTAAATAGGATTATTCAGAGTGCTCTATTTCCATAAAAATTTCGAAAAATTTTCGACAATCGCTGAAAATGGCATGAACAGATATTAAAGCAGTTTATTTATTAAAAAATCCTTTAAAAACTCATTAAAAGTTTGTCAAGGCTTTTTTATTACTTTATGTTTTGAAGTTTCTTTTTATAGAGCTTAACAAATAAGAAACTTTTTGTCGAATGAGACCATGTTGATATCCACGAAAGTGGAAGCAAGAAAAAAAGATAATGTCGAAAAAATACATTTCCAAAATGTCGCCTTAATTACGATGGAAGTCGTAGTAAGAAGCATTTAAATAATAGATGCCTTCTCGGCGAATGATTCTTTTAGGACTCGGTAAGATGATAGAGGAAGATGAATTTAAATCAGGTACTTCAAGCAGGACATTAATATTGTTCGCTGGGGCTTATTCATAATGCATCACAGACCGGGTAATGTTTCATACACTTTCTTTTCTCTTCGAGCCAATTGACTCCTCATTTGCACGTCTGTGAGTGGCTGCAGGAGTTCGTAAGAAGAGTGTCCGTGTGGTCCAGTTAGAAGTGGTTGAATCCGATTTTGGTCGAACATTCCGTGAAACGAACGAAGAAAATTGCTTCGCAGGCTTGAAATGTTCGTGATCGACCTGAAACAGAACAGGATTAAGAGAATTTAAGCTCAAAAAGTAGCCACCTAACGACATAGAAAAGGCATAAAAGGCGATACAAAAGATTGCAAAGAAGCAATGTGTCTTGACAGCAAAGAGAACTTTTGTACTGGGTGCTTGAGTGGTCAGGTGATGTGATTAGAAACGCTGGAGCGCTTACAAAGCAAACGGCTTTCAGGCCCACATCCAAGAGGCGCTTGAAATGGAAAAGTAACCAACGGAACAAATGCGATGATTCACTTACGTTTAGTTGACTTGATGAGGTGGAGAGGGAAGCACTTTTTTCAGTCTTGCTTGGCACCATTCGCCAAAACACATGCCCACAAGCCCACGCAACAATGCAACATTCACGCAACACAATGCAACACGCGCGTAACACAATGCAACACGCACGTAACACAATGCAACACGCACGTAACACAATGCAACACGCACGTAACACAATGCAACACGCACGTAACACAATGCAACACGCACGTAACACAATGCAACACGCGCGTAACACAATGCAACACGCACATAACACAATGCAACACGCACGTAACACAATGCAACACGCACGTAACACAATGCAACACGCACGTAACACAATGCAACACGCACGTAAATGCCCAAAAGACTTAGTACACTCTCTTTCATCGTCGTTCCCACACGTACTCATTTTCAAAAACACATACACATTTACACACTCAGAAGCACACACTCAAGAACACACGTGCATACACACCTTCACACAAAAACATACACCAAAAACACATACAAACCTACACAGCCACATGCAAAACAAGCTTGGAGTCCTTTGAGGCAATTACGTCCGCAGCAATTGGAACCGATGCGACACACATGCTCCATTATTCCTCCCATGCACGCTCCACTCGCTACACATTAGCAACATTCTAGAATGCACACACACACACACACACACACACACACACACACACACACACACACACACACACACACACACACACACACACACACACACACACACACACACACACACACACACACACACACACACACACACACACACACACACACACACACACCACAATCAAACACACGAGACATTAATAACAAGATGAGCGATTGAAGTGCGAAGAGGCATGAAGGAGTGTGTGAATTACAACGAGTATTGAATTGTCAATATGAACAGAGACATCAAAGATGCCACCCAGTTATTCAGTGCTGGGCTCACAAATGGCCTTTTGATGGGGTCTTCATTACACCCGTACATCAGTCCTGCACCCTCAGCAGCCTATGAGAGGCGCTAACACATCGGACCCCTCATCGAACCCACTCACGAGTCGCTACCATTTCATTCGGTTCACTTTATTTCCATTTTATTAGGTATAAAGTGATTTAATATGGTTTTATTCGTTATTATTTTGTTTAATTCGTTATTGTTTGGTTTTATTCGTTATTATTTGGTTTTATTCGTTATTATTTTTTTGTTTTATTCGTTATTGTTTTGTTTTATTCGTTATTATTTTATTTTATTCGTTATTATTTTATTTTATTTTACTAGATTTATCGATTAAATTCGCTCATTTCGATATAATCCAACATCCTTTTTTCAATCTTCATCCAATTAAAACTATGAAAAACAATGAAACCTGACTTTTTCTTATTTTTTTTAAACTTAACTTGTCTTCACTGAAGGTGTTGGTAGACCAACCAGAGTTACCTAACCCCATCACCACTGTATCATCATCACAGTATCATCACCACTGTATCATCACCACTGTATCATCACCAGTGTATCATCACCACTGTATCATCACCACTGTATCATCACCACTGTATCGTCACCACTGTATCATCACCACTGTATTATCACCACTGTATCATCACCACTGTATCATCACCACTGTATCGTCACAACTGTATCATCACCACTGTATCATCACCACTGTATCATCACCACTGTATCATCACCACTTGCCTCCACCAAACAAAATTGATTCATTTATTTTGTATAATGTTCAGCCATTTATTCTTTCGAATGAGGCGTTTTCGAGTGTTTCATTGGTGTTCACTTTTATACCATCTCCATGGTTGCAACACTTTTTTATAAAAACTTCCCATGCTCAAAACTTGTGAGATGACCGATACTCATCTCCCGTTAAAAGTGAACTTTTATCAATTTAATTCATTTTAAATTTTTCCGTAATTTTTATAGAATTTTTAAATTTTTTATTGCCTTTTCGATATTCATCAAATCCATATTTTCACCACTTTAATGCATTTTCTCTTACAAGACACTCCAGTGTGTGGCTGTTTGTGGCGCAAAGAGTATGATTTGGTGGCCAGCTTGCAAATGAGTCCTTCACAGGCGATGACTGCAGTGGCCATCCATCAGGAAGAATATGCAAATCCAATGCATGTCCTCAAATTTTAATAGACTCCTCTTGCTGCCTCTTGCTTGTCCCACTGTTTGTCCGCCCGTGTGTGTCTTTGTGTGCGTTCGTTGATGGATAGAGACATCAACTTGTTTGTTTTTGTGTGTATGTGTGAATGTGTGTGTAAGCATGTGAGAGTTTGTATTTGTTTCTGTGTGTGTGTGTGTGTGTGTGTGTGTGTGTGTGTGTGTGTGTGTGTGTGTGTGTGTGTGTGTGTGTGTGTGTGTGTGTACTTGTGTGTTTATAAGTGAATGTGTGTATATGTCTGTGTGAACATGTGTGTATGTGTGTTTTTAATGCTATTACGTGTTTATGTGTCGTATTCTTAATTATGTATGCGTGTATGTATGTTTGTTTATTGTGTGTTTGTATGAACGTGTGTGTGTGTGTGTGTGCATGCGTCTGTACGTGAAGTGGTTAATTACAGGTTAGCGGGGTGAGGACGCAGTGTTGCGTTGGGAAGGTGCTTGAAAGGTTTGTATGCATCAATTAGGCATCTTGGAATGTACTTAGACAGTCATCTCCAAGCAATTTCAAAGGGCATTCCACTTAATCATGCATCAGAATACAAAATATAACATTTATTCATCAACCGTGGCTGTCCTTCAAAACCGACTCAGGAGGTTACTTCTCAAGCAATGGTTCAGAGGGCTGAAAAGGCACACTGAAGCTTCGACGTTGGAACAGTCGCAAGTTCAAGTGGCGGTTGGGGCTTTTTTTTAAAAGTTAATCAAGCCGTTAGAGTGTCACAAAAGCAAGTCCATTGCGTAAGGTTGCTTTAATGCATCTCTAATGACAACCTTGTGCATACATTAACATGACGTCTGCAAGCCAACCACCCCAACGACAGCTTCTTCTCTTTCCCGTGGGAAGCTGGTAATTTTATTTTTTAAATATTTTTATTAATTATTTTTAATGAATACAAATAAGATGAATTGAATTTTTTTTAATTACTAACTTATGGTATTGGATTAAAACACACACTACCACTTTGATTCATTCGAACGAACCGACAGCTGTCGGTAGTTCCATGAATAGTAGCGCGGTGTATTAAAAAAACAAAAAAAAATTATTTTTTTTTTGAAAAATTGAACGAATGTAGTGATTAGACCCTTTAAAAACTATAATAAATGATCGTTTACAGGTCCACTCTTTCAATTACCGGTATTACACCACAAACCAAGCGAGGGTTTGCTTCTTGTGAAACATAAATCATCCCAAAAGTGTCAGAAAAAAATCTTTTTAAAAAAACTCTCATAAAAAGTTAAGGAATGTACACAAAACAATCACTCAGTCACGTGCTCAACTGAATCACTTCTCTTCTACTCTTCCTCCTTAGCATCCCTCTACTGCGCCATTTTTCTTAAAAAAAATTCAGTTCTTTTTTTCATTTTTATCCCACGCTTTTCATAATTTTTATTTTTTATTTATTTTAATTTTTTAATTTTTTTTCTTTTTAAAAAAAATTTTTTTTCTTTAAAATATTTTTTTCCTTTTTTTTTCTTCTCCATCTTCTTCTTTTTCTTACTCTTTCCTTCTCCTCTCTCTTCTCTTTCTTCTTCTTTTTTTTCTTCTCTTTTTTCTATTTCTATTTTTCAACCTTTTTCCTCTTCTTCCTTCTTTCCTTTCCTTCTTTCCTTCCTCCTTTCCACGAACTATTCCGAAGAGCCATAGTTAAATTCTCCATTAAGGATACCCGTTTCAACAGCCATTTCCAATCAAGGCCTTGTTTTCTTTCCTAATGCCGAATCGATTACCACGACTTTTTATTGGAGCGCAATGGATGTAACTCAATACATCGTGAAAAACACTTTAATTTTTTTTTCAATAATTTTATCCGAGATAAAGTTAATCTACTTCTATCAATACACTTATGTAGCGCTTATTATAATGCATCAAATGGCTGAACTGGAATTGGGAAGTTAACACAAGTAACACCTCATTATAAAACTCAAATTTTGGGAACTGCAACCACCAATGAAACAACCACTAAGGTAGTAACTACTACAAAATCTCCCACTATACCATCCACCACCATGAGAACAACCGCCACTACAACAACCACTACAACAACAACAACCACAGCAACAAAAACCCCAACAACAACAACCATAACAACAACAAAAACCATAACAACAACAACCAAAACACAACAAAAATATAAACCACAACAAAAACCACTACAACAACCATTACAACAACAACAGCCACCGCCTCGCTTATTAATTCACGATAGGTTGATGGAGGGGAAGCCAGAAATGGAAACATATTTAGCCCCACTTTTTGCGTCAAGTCGACCGTGACGGCGACAACTGACACCCCGTCACGCATGAGTGCTTATCAATTTCCGCAACAAAGCTGATGCTGGTGACGTAGTGGTTTGATAGGAGAGATAGTGACACAATGTCGATAAGTGAGGTGGTGGTGGTGATGTGGTGGTGATGTGGTGATGATGGGGTGATGATGTGGTGGTGTGGTGGTGATGTGATGTGGTGATGTGGTGGTGTGGTGGTGTGGTGAAGATGTGGTAGTGTGGTGATGATGTGGTGGTGATGTGGTGGTGATGTGGTGATGGTGTGGTGGTGTGGTGGTGTGGTGGTGTGGTGGTGTGGTGGTGATGTGATGTGGTGATGTGGTGGTGATGTGGTGATGGTGTGGTGGTGTGGTGGTGTGGTGGTGTGGTGGTGTGGTGATGTGGTGGTGATGTGGTGATGGTGTGGTAGTGTGGTGGTGTGGTGGTGTGGTGATGATGTGAGAGGGTTGTGGTTGTGTGGTGAAGGGATGTTGTAGTTTCGGTGGTGTGGTTGCGATGAGGTTGTGTTGATCATGCTGAATGAGACACGCACAGTTTGCTTGGTTGTGTAGATGAGCTTCTATGATAACAACAAACATCGGAGGTTGAATGGCCTCCAAAACTCTTTTTCTAACCCTCGCATCACCATCTTCCACCACCATAAAGAAGCCCACCAACACCTCCACCACCACGCCCACCACTACCACCATCAACACCACCAACACTCTCTCCTCCACCACTACCTTCCTCCGCCACTACCCTCTTCCACCACTACCTTCTTCCACCACTGCCTTGTTCTCACCACGACCATCAGCACTACCTTTTTCTCACCATAACCATCACCACTACCATCTTAATGCTTTAGCCCCTCCTCAACACCAACCCATTCTGTTACTTAGGCTTATGGTTGAAAAAAAAACACAACAAAGAAACAGCAAAGCAATTACTACAAGTGACAATCTGAAAACAACACCAGCACCAACAACAACACCAACACCAACAACAACACCAACACCAACAACACTACCAATACTAACAACAATATCAACTCTTACAACAATACCAACTCCAACAACACCAACACAAACAATACTAATACCAACAACAACACCAACAACAAAAACAACAAAAACAAAAACAATACTACTACCAACAACAATCACACCAACAACAAGCAACTTTTCCACATCCAGTCTTGCGGACTACATCTACAGCAGGCAGGCAAGAGGTGTAATGAGTCATCATACACGCACGACCAGACGCCATCCGCAACTAATGCTTTTCAAATGAAGCGCATCATGATCAGCCGTGTGTTTTGAGTGCTTTTGTAGCTAAAAATCGTCGCTAATGGACGTTCTGAGGGCAGTGTAAGTTGGCTGTGGTGGTTCTAAGTACTCAGAGTGCGGTTGTTGAATGCGCTTTAGTGAAGGAATAAATGAATGAGTGTGTAATTTGTTATAGCGCGCAGTTTGCAAAATAGGTTGCATCAGAGGCGCTTAGGATCAATCAAGAATTAAGTTAGAAAGGTTTGGTGGAGGTGTTTTTAGTAGTTTAAGAAAGTTTATCGGTGAAGTTGATGAGAGGAGGCTGGGTGTGAGAGAGTTCACTATGTTAGGGCCAGTATGTGAAAGAGGCGATGAGCGAAGAGGTTTGAGGAAACTGGCTAATGCAACTGGGGGTCGGACTGAAAAGATCCAAGTGATTTAGCGTGGTTTTCTGTGTGTGGTTAGGTGTGATTTGCAGTGTAGTTTGTTGTGTGTAGTTGTCGTATAGTTGATCCAGTTGTTTGGTGGAGTTTGGTTGTTGTTCTGTGGTTGTTGGTCTGTGGCTGTTGGTCTGTGGCTGTTGTTCTGTGGCTGTTGTTCTGTGGCTGTTGTTCTGTGGCTGTTGTTCTGTGGCTGTTGTTCTGTGGCTGTTGGTCTGTGGTTGTTTTTCAATGGCTGTTGTTCTGTGGCTGTTGGTCTGTGGCTGTTGGTCTGTGGTTGTTTTTCAATGGCTGTTGTTCTGTGGCTGTTGGTCTGTGGCTGTTGGTCTGTGGTTGTTTTTCAATGGCTGTTGTTCTGTGGCTGTTGGTCTGTGGCTGTTGTTCTGTGGCTGTTGTTCTGGGGCTGTTGGTCTGTGGCTGTTGGTCTGTGGTTGTTTTTCAATGGCTGTTGTTCTGTGGCTGTTGGTCTGTGGCTGTTGGTCTGTGGCTATTGTTCTGGGGCTGTTGTTCTGTGGCTGTTGGTCTGTGGCTGTTGTTCTGTGGCTGTTGTTCTGGGGCTGTTGGTCTGTGGCTGTTGGTCTGTGGCTGTTGGTCTGTGGCTGTTGTTCTGTGGCTTTTGGTCTGTGGCTGTTGGTCTGTGGCTGTTGTTCTGTGGCTGTTGGTCTGTGGCTGTTGGTCTGTGGCTGTTGTTCTGTGGCTGTTGTTCTGTAGCTGTTGTTCTGTGGCTGTTGTTCTGTGGCTGTTGTTCTGTAGCTGTTGTTCTGTGGCTGTTGGTCTGTGGCTGTTGGTCTGTGGTTGTTTTTCAATGGCTGTTGTTCTGTGGCTGTTGGTCTGTGGCTGTTGTTCTGTGGCTGTTGTTCTGTGGCTGTTGTTCTGGGGCTGTTGGTCTGTGGCTGTTGGTCTGTGGTTGTTTTTCAATGGCTGTTGTTCTGTGGCTGTTGGTCTGTGGCTGTTGGTCTGTGGCTATTGTTCTGGGGCTGTTGTTCTGTGGCTGTTGGTCTGTGGCTGTTGTTCTGTGGCTGTTGTTCTGGGGCTGTTGGTCTGTGGCTGTTGGTCTGTGGCTGTTGGTCTGTGGCTGTTGTTCTGTGGCTTTTGGTCTGTGGCTGTTGGTCTGTGGCTGTTGTTCTGTGGCTGTTGGTCTGTGGCTGTTGGTCTGTGGCTGTTGTTCTGTGGCTGTTGTTCTGTAGCTGTTGTTCTGTGGCTGTTGGTCTGTGGCTGTTGGTCTGTGGGTTTTCTGGTTTGTACAGTTTTATTGTGTGGTTTGGTTGTATGGTGTGATGTGAGATTTGATGTGAGATGTGGTTGAGATTTTATGCGTGTGGTTGTGTAAGTGGTGTAGTGGTGAGGTGTGTTGGTGAAGTGTGTTGGTGAGGTGTGTTGGTGAGGTGTGTTGGTGAGGTGTGTTGGTGAGGTGTGTTGGTGAGGTGTGTTGGTGAGGTGTGTTGGTGAGGTGTGTTGGTGAGGTGTGTTGGTGAGGTGTGTTGGTGAGGTGTGTTGGTGAGGTGTGTTGGTGAGGTGTGTTGGTGAGGTGTGTTGGTGAGGTGTGTTGGTGAGGTGTGTTGGTGAGGTGTGTTGGTGAGGTGTGTTGGTGAGGTGTGTTGGTGAGGTGTGTTGGTGATGTGTGTTGGTGAGGTGTGTTGGTGAGGTGTGTTGGTGAGGTGTGTTGGTGAGGTGTGTTGGTGAGGTGTGTTGGTGAGGTGTGTTGGTGAGGTGTGTTGGTGAGGTGTGTTGGTGAGGTGTGTTGGTGAGGTGTGTTGGTGAGGTGTGTTGGTGAGGTGTGTTGGTGAGGTGTGTTGGTGAGGTGTGTTGGTGAGGTGTGTTGGTGAGGTGTGTGGTGGGGGTGGGGTGAGCGGTGTGTTGGTGAGGTGTGTGGTGAGGTGTGTTGGTGAGGTGTGTTGGTGAGGTGTGTGTTGGTGAGGTGTGTTGGTGAGGTGTGTTGGTGAGGGTGTGTTGGTGAGGTGTGTTGGTGAGAAGTGTTGGCTGTTTGATTTGCTGTTAACGCTGGTGCTGTGTGTGCTTGTGATGATGGAGTGTGAAAATCTTGTGGAATATTTCAAAAAAATGAAGTACTTTTGAAAATAATATTTGAATTCAAAAGAAATAAATTATTTTTGTAGTTTTCAAAGT
>OX387248.1:961361-976361 GCA_947562095.1 Branchellion lobata
TAGATCTGAGAGATTTAGAAACAAAAAGCAATGCGGCTGAGTGGTATTATTCAGTGTGAATCATCTTCTCAACTTGATTGCTCAGCCCACAGGAGGTTGTTGAGGAGTGGTTCAGACAACGTTGATTTTGGGAGATTCAACGAGGGATCTCGTGTTTGTGGAGACGTGGATGGATGGTGAAAGGTGGAAGGATTGAGGTCTGAAGGGATGGGTGTGTGAGGAGAGTGGTTGAGACTGTTGGTGGTGGATGGCTTGTACAAAGAATCTGTTGAAGAAGGGATTGGATGTGAGGTGGTGGAGATGGGAGACCGACGCATCTGTGGGAGCAGTGGGTCTGGAAGGGGGCAGAGAGGAGGGCAGTTTGGGGGATGGAGAAGAAAATGAAGGGTTGTTGGCTTGTTGGTTGCGAAAGAGAATGGCATCCATGTTGGAGACGAGGCCTGCCGTGTGAGGGTCGTAGTTGGCCCAGTAATTGTTCGACTGCAGCATCTTCTGCACCGCTACGTAGTTTCCAGCCTCTGCCAACAACTCCAGCCCTACTGCCGTCTGCCGCTTCCACTTGGTCCTTGAGAGAGTGCAAGGTTGCATCCATCACAAACCATCGCCATATTTTCATTCCGATCCCCTCTTTGTAAACTCCTCTCATCATAACTCCGAAACCTTCAAACTCAAAGCCTCAAAGCCTTCAGTACCAGACCTTCAACAAGTTTCATGAATGAAAGTCCATCTTTCCAACCCTTCCAACACCAACCTTCTGTTTTGGTACCAGGTTTTCACCTGGGTGTCAGAGAGGTTCAGCTTGGCGGCCAGTTCCATGCGGTCTTGCACACTGAGGTACTTCTGGCGTTCGAAGCTCTGCTCGAGAGTGTTGAGCTGGTGGTCGGTGAAGGCAGTCCTCGCCTTACGCACCTTTTTCGACTTGCTGCCGCTGTCGCTCTGTTGCGAAGACACGTCGTCGCGACTGTCGCTTTTGTCGCCTCCGTTGGTGGTGCCTCCCTTGTGACAACCGTCTGTTGAGGTTGCAACTGTTGGTTTGACTCCTTCGTGCTAACTAATTTTTTAAAATAATTTTTAAAAAATATTTTTTTAATTTTTTTTTGTTTTTCCATAATTTTTCTTTTTTAATAGTTTGTTGTTATTTTTTAATAATTTTTTTTATAACTTTTTTCTTAAATTTTTTTTGAATACTTTTTGTATACATTTGTTTCTTTATTTTTATTTTTCTTTGATCAGGCACGTAGCTGACGTCCTCGTCCGAGACGAAAGCACGACTTTGTTTAATTTTTCTTATTTCACACTGCCTTTCATTTTATCCGTTGAGTGAAAGTTTCCAAGATAAATTCATTCGTTTCAGAGCGCCTCTTCAACCTTCATACAAGTTCCTTTGGTCGGGGAGCCACTTCACATATACTTCAAAAGTTATTTCATTACAAAACTTCAGATAACCCTTGGTGTAATTGTCATTTATGGATTTAAAAATCTAAGCATACCAACTGAACAATCAATGAGTGCGTTGATTTTTGAACAAAGGCATAAGTTCCTTTGCATTGCAGCTAATTGCATACCACTGAGACGGGTTTCTATGATTTTTTATTCTTGATACTTCAGTACCGTTTGGTCCCTGTCACAGCCCACTGACCCTCTAAAGACCTCGCCAGTACTAGGTGCTGAAGACAGCTTCGAGTCACATCAGCTTTCCAAAGTGGATCAATTTGAGAAGGGGTATTAGGATTTTGAAAGACCATTCTACGTGCATGTGTGCTTGAAAAACTGAGTGTTTTTATGACACAGATCATCACCCCCGTTTGATGCCTGTTCGTTTAAATTTTTATAATAATTAAGGCTCTAGTGCACAGAAATAAAAGATGCCTTTGTTTCGACGAGTGTTTGAAGTGCAAATCCATCCATATGGTCATTCTTCAGAGACATTTTTATGTATTTTTCAAAACCATTTTGAAAATATTTTTAATTTCTTTGTTATGTTCGGAGATTACTCATAACGTGTTACCGGTTTTCGAGTTACTAAAACATTACAAACACCAGTGACCTCCCACTACGCCTCCAAGCGCCTCTTGAGTTGCCCAAGGTTCCGTCTTTGGCAACCCTGACTGCTCCAAAACGAAAAACTTTGAAGTTTCTTTAAAAAATTCAACTCTTTCATATTTTTTGAAACTTGCAGCTGAACAATTTCCTGGCGAGATGTCACTTTTGCTATTACTTTATTTGTACTGGGGTGTACTGAATTAAAAAAATTTTAAAAATAAATAAATAAAATAAATAAGTAATAATAATAATAATAATAATAATAATAATAATAATAATAATAATAATAATAATAATAATAATAATAATAATAATAATAATAATAATAATAATAATAATAATAATAATAAAAAAATAATAATAATAATAATAATAATAATAATAATAATAATAATAATAATAATAATAATAATAATAATAATAATAATAATAATAATAATAATAATAATAATAATAATAATAATAATAATAATAATAATAATAATAATATAAATAATAATAATAATAATAATAATAATAATAATAATAATAATAATAATAATAATAATAATAATAATAATAATAATAATAATAATAATAATAATAATAATAATAATAATAATAATAATAACAATAATAATAATAATAATAATAAATTTTGAGTGGCCTCGAAACTCTACGCTTTTAATGCCACTATAATAATATTCGTATTTGTATAAATTTGTTGAATATTTCGTATAAAAACACCATTTAAAATTATTATTTCAAGATATCATTCACTTATTGCAACTGACGAGGATTGCATACAAGGGTTGTATGGAGGAGATTGTATGGAGGAGATTGTATGGAGGAGATTGTATGGAGGAGATTGTATAGAGGAGATTGTATGGAGGAGATTGTATGGAGAAGATTGTATGGAGGAGATTGTATGGAGGAGATTGTATGGAGGAGATTGTATGGAGGAGATTGTATGGAGGAGATTGTATGGAGGGGATTGTATGGAGGAGATTGTATGGAGGAGATTGTATGGAGGAGATTGTATGGAGGAGATTGTATGGAGGAGATTGTATGGAGGAGATTGTATGGAGGAGATTGTATGGAAGAGATTGTATGGAGGAGATTGTATGGAGGAGATTGTATGGAAGAGATTGTATGGAGGAGATTGTATGGAGGAGATTGTATGGAGGAGATTGTATGGAGGAGATTGTATGGAGGAGATTGTATGGAGAAGATTGTATGGAGGAGATTGTATGGAGGAGATTGTATGGAGGAGATTGTATGGAGGAGATTGTATGGAGGAGATTGTATGGAGGAGATTGTATGGAGGAGATTGTATGGAGGAGATTGTATGGAGGAGATTGTATGGAGGAGATTGTATGGAGGAGATTGTATGGAGGAGATTGTATGGAGGAGATTGTATGGAGGAGATTGTATGGAGGAGATTGTATGGAGGAGATTGTATGGAGGAGATTGTATGGAGGAGATTGTATGGAGAGATTGTATGGAGGAGATTGTATGGAGGAGATTGTATGGAGGAGATTGTATGGAGGAGATTGTATGGAGGAGATTGTATGGAGGAGATTGTATGGAGGAGATTGTATGGAGGAGATTGTATGGAGGAGATTGTATGGAGGAGATTGTATGGAGGAGATTGTATGGAGGAGATTGTATGGAGGAGATTGTATGGAGGAGATTGTATGGAGGAGATTGTATGGAGGAGATTGTATGGAGGAGATTGTATGGAGGAGATTGTATGGAGGAGATTGTATGGAGGAGATTGTATGGAGGAGATTGTATGGAGGAGATTGTATGGAGGAGATTGTATGGAGGAGATTGTATGGAGGAGATTGTATGGAGGAGATTGTATGGAGGAGATTGTATGGAGGAGATTGTATGGATAAGATTGGAAATTAAGATAGGAGAATAGAGAAGCGGAGGAAGAGGAGGGTTGTGAAGAAGAAGCTTCTATGGAAGAAAACTTGGTAGAAGGAGTTTTTAGGGAGAGGGAAGGAAGAGGAGGGTGGTGTAAGGTAGACATCTGAGAGAAGGATGGAGGAGAAGGGTGGTGTAAGGTGGACATCAGAGAGAGGAATAGAAGGGGAGGGGGGTAGAAGGAGCTTGGAACGGAGGGTTTCATAGAGGGAGGGTTCGTGAGGAAGGCGTGAACAGTTCTCACGAGGTGATATCAACTTGAAAATCCAAGCGGCAAAAAGTCATGATTGCGTGTCATGGTACATATCTTCATCCCTTCCATTTATTAAAAATAATCTCCAATTGCTACTAATTCACTTTCTTTCATTTTCTCCATCTTTCGTTTTCATTTCTCTTTCCAATTCCACTTTTGTTTATCAAATATTCTTCTGTTTATCACCATCTTGCTTATCACTTCGCCCTGCTTCTAATCATCTTTTCATCAGTCTTTTCATATCATGTTTCCAGCGTCTCATCACCGCTGAATGCCTGTGGGAAGCTACTCTTTGATAAGCAGCAACCAATGCGAACACCTTCATACTCTTCCGTTTCCAGGCTAGCAGTTTTCAGTTACCATTGTAAGCATGTTGTGAAATAATCATCAAGCTGTGAGTATTGTCCGAATAACAAGTTCAAGCTTGTTTAAGCGGGAAGGAGATTCCACAAAATCGTTTTGTTTTCACCATTTCCTCATTGTTAACACCGCCGAACAAAGAAGTTGCACCCGAAAGACCTAAAAATAAGTGAGATATTCTTGAAAAATCATGCATGAGTAACCATTTAAAAATAATCTTGCCGTTGCGACAGATCAGCGCTGTGAAAGCCGTAATGAAGGCTGCTTTTAAAAATAACTTCTTTCTTCGTTTGCCCCTCACTGCAAATTAAAACCATTTAATTTTTTTTCTCCAATTTTCTACAAACTTCCAACCTTCTCAACGCAATCGTGAGACTCATTTCAACTTCACCAGCTTTCACTTGTGTCACAGCCACTGACATGTACTCAGCTTGAAGGTGGTCATGATGCATGGGTGTGATTGTTCGCTTCGCCATTGTTGTCACCGCCATCGTGTCATAATGGAACATGAATTTACTTAATGCCAATAATTTACCTCCACAACCTCATTAAACGATCGCTTCGCTTATACACTTAATCTGTTCATTCGCTTCGTAACTTAGGACTCATAAAAACACAGGTCTCTCTTGTTAACCTTTTTGGCCTCACAAAAACTGGTTTGAGTTTGCGTTGCGTTTGTTCATGAAGTTTGAAAGGTTGACATGGTTAAGATTATTGTTTTGCAAACAGCTGAACTGCTACACGAGGCTTCAAACATTAATCCGATTTGATCAATGTCTCTGTGGTGAAATAACTTCTCTGGACACTGCTCAAAAAGCATTTCACTGTCGGAAGGCCTGAACGCGAAGCTGTTGACCAAAATGGTATTCAAACATTTCAGCTTTTTAAAGTGTAAATTTGGTGTTTTTCCGTGGTTTTCCACGATTACAGCTTCAAACTTCGACAAACACACAAATCCACAAGTCTATTCCCATGTTAACTCTTCGTGTTTCGTCCTACCTAACTTCCAACTCAACCCACAAAAGGTGAGGTTGCAGCTTGTGGGTGAAACAGTCACCGGCTTGAGAGGTGCCCACAGAGAACCATGAGAAGCTCAAGAGGGTTTGAGGGATGCATCCACTTGAAAGTCCTTCACGCAATTATCCTATAATTATTCCAATTACAGTGGAAATTGGAAGAGCAGAACAGGTGGAAGGGTGGAAGTGTTGGAACATGAAGACACTGACAACTCGACATCTTGACGGGAGGGTGAGTGAGTGGAAGATTGCAGAGGTTGTCTGCTCACTTCTGAGTGAGACTTAATTAAGACTCAATTGGCGAGCAATTACCACTGGTTGTGCTATTAGGTCCATGCGGCCTTGTCAAGCTGACTGTTTTTGTCTTGCTTCGGTTTAAGAAAATAAAAAAATTATTTAAAAATTTTTTCAAAATTTAATCCATCTCAACGCATTCCATCCCTCTTCGAAGCATTGCCCCTCCAACAATCCACAGAACTGTTACATTTTTTTAAATTTTTATGTCATGCGCTTTGGTGTACAACGTGGCTATTTAGCTGTTTATATTGATTTTTTTTTCAATCATATGTGTTTTCAGTTTTTTCTGTTTTTCATAAACGTGGTTGGATTCAGGCGCACCTGGTGTTAATTTATTCACAACAAAAAGTTAATGATTAAAAGTAAAATTATTCAAACTATCAAGATTTCAAATTCAACGCTTTAAAACTAAAAAATTAAATATTAACAATTAAAAATTCAACATGTTAACCATTGTGTCTACAATCTTCACGAACCTGTTGAGGAATGAGCGTCGTCATCGTCGTCGTCGTCCTCCTCATCACCATCCACATTGACGTCATCATCAAGCTTATCCAGATACGAGTTCCAAATGCTGGCTGATTTGTTCTTTTTGTTATCGACGTTGTTGTTGTTGTTGCTGTTTATGCTGTTGTTGTTGTTGTTAATGTTGTTGTTGTTGTTATTTATGTTGTTGTTGTAGGTGTTGTTGTATGTGCTGTTGAGCTGGTCATTTTTGAAGTCGATGTCAGCGAAGGAAGGTTTGGTGGGAAGGTGTTGTGGATTCAGCTGATGACTGAAGGGGAAAAAAGTGTGAAGTTGATGTTGTTGTTGATGTTGATGTTGTTGTTGTTGGGCTGAAAATGTTGAAAAATTGTTGTTGCCACTGTTGGTATTGTTGCTGCTGCTATTATTGCTATTGTTAATAATGTTGTTGTTGTTGCTGTTGCTGTTATTGTTGTTGTTGTAGTAGCGGGCATGGAAGATGGTGTTGTGTTGAAGATGTTGTCGTAGTTCGTGGTACAGAGCCTGGGGACAGCCTCTGAAGGCAGGAGAAGCCGCTATGGTCGGTCGAGAAGTACACAGGGAGGCGACATAGGGATTGATGGCTTCTTCTTCCGCTCTATTTGGTGTTTTTTCTTCCGCCTTATTCAATGTCTTTTCTTCTGTGTTTTCCGGTCTATTCAAATTACCGTACGCATTTAAATGATTTTTTAGCTTTCTTTCGTTAATGTGTTCGTTATCGCAGCTATTGTTGCTGTTTTTTTTGTTGTTGTTGTTGTTGTTGTTGTTGATATTGATACTGTTGTTGATGTTGTTGTTGATATTGTTTATATCATTATGATTACTATTGTTTTTGTTGTTGTCGCTGTTTATACTGTAGTTGTTTTTGTTGTTGTCGCTGGTTGTATTGTTGTTGTTTGCGTTGTTGTCGCTAGTTGTATTGTTGTTGTTTTCGTTGTTGTCGTGATTGAGTTTATCGTATTTAAAAATATTCCTGAGGTTTGAGTTATGGATGTGGTTTTCCATGAAGGTGCATACATCATCACTCCTCCCAGTGTTGCAGTTGTTGTTGGAGGTGTTGTTGAGTGGGTGAGGAAGTGTGGTTACCATGGAGACGGGACAAGAAAGTCTTTTGGAAAGTTGATAAAACGAGAGAGGAAAGTAGGAAAAGTGATTATTGTTGTTGTTGGTGTTGTTTTTGTTGTTGTTGTTGGTGTTGTTGTCACTGTTGTTGTTGGTGTTGTTGTTGCTGTTGGGGTTTGTGGTGGTTGTTGTAAGCACGTCGTTGTGGTTTGTTGCGTGAAAGGTGAAAGGTGTTGTTGTAGTGTTTGAGTGGTTGGCATTTTTGTTATTGTTGGTGTTGTTGTTATTGATGTTGTTGTGGTTGTTTGTGTTGAAAAGAATGTCGTTGATGAAGAATGATGTGCCTGGTTTTGTTGTTTTCATGTTGAGGTCTGAAGTTTCAGTGAAAATACTTATGTTGTTTTCGCTGTTGTTGTTGTTGCTTTTGTCTTTGTTGTTGTTTTCGCTGTTGTTGTTGTTGCTTTTGTCTTTGTTGTTGTTTTCGCTGTTGTTGTTGTTGTTGTTGCTTTTGTCTTTGTTGTTGTTTTCGCTGTTGTTGTTGTTGCTGTTTTTGTCTTTGTTGTTGTTGTTGTTGAGTTGTTCGTGCTTTTGTTTCTTTTTATATTTGGATTCTTTACTTATTTTTTCATTTTTCGTAGTTTCGTTGGTTTTTGCCTCACACTGGTCGCCACCTTCGCTGGAGTCCTCTTTGCTCTCGAGAGGGTTTGTGTCGTTGTGGTGGTCGTTGTTGAGGTTGTTGTAATCGTCGTGATTGTTGTTGTGGTTGTTGTTGTGGTGGTTGTTGTGGTTGTTGTTGTGGTGGTTGTGGTTGTTGTTGAGGTGGTCGTTGCGGTGGTTAGGCTGATGGTCGTTGTGAAGAGAGTTTTGAATGGAGTTGAAGTCTTCTTTGCACTCGCTATCGGAGCTATCTTTGCTGAACTGAGGGTCAGTCTTGAATGCTTTGAGTCGTTGCGAATTGCTCTTGAAGGGACCAACATCCAGGCATTCGGCAACCATAGCAGACTTTATCATTTGTGGTCTTTTATTTGAATAACCTTTAGTTTATTCGCTCAAATAATTACTGAGCAATGAAAGAGGATGCGGTACTGAAGAAGGAAGGTCGTCTCAACAACCTCAACACTCAACCCAGTCATCAACGAAAGCAAAGCTGCCTCACTAGACAACACGCCAGCTTTGATTCACTCCAACAAACACCTTGCAAGCTTCAGCTTTAATGGACTTTCAATGACTTTTGCTTCAAAAGCGTGAATTCATTTCAACACATAGGCTAGTTGGCTTGCTTGAGAGACAGACTCACGGGCTGTTTATAGAGTCAATGCGCACCGTATCAATCAAGCGACCATTCACTCACTTCGCTACTTTCTCCCATTCATAACCTATTTACTTAAACGGCGTTTCCACAAAGGCACCAATGGCGTACGAGAGTTTAAAATGCGCCTTTTTGATTGGTCGAGAAAGCTTGCAGGTCCCGCCCCCTCGGAATCATTGTGCTCGCAATTATAAGACGCACGACACAGTGGCTTACAATTACATTGCTTTCAGGCGTTTTACGATTGCTTGCCTTCTTGCACGAAAATCTTTTTCTCTTTCTCCTCCTCCCTATCTCTCCTTCTCCTCCTCCCTATCTCTCTTTTTCACTCCTCCCTATCTCTCCTTTTTCACTCCTCCCTATCTCTCCTTCTCCTCCTCCCTATCTCTCTTTTTCACTCCTCCCTATCTCTCCTTTTTCACTCCTCCCTTCTTGTCTCTTTCTTTTTTATCTCCCAACTTTCATTTATCTATTCATAAAATATATATATCTTTCTTTCTTCTTTTTTTCTTTTTTTTTCGCCTTCCTTTCTCAACCTTTTCCTTCCAACTGCTTCATCTTCATATCTTTTTTAGCTCCTTCTTCTTGCTTTTTTTAATCTTTTTTTTCTCTTTTTTATTCAAAATTCCCACCACCCTTTGTCTCTCGTTTTCTTCCTACATATTTCTTTCATTTTCTTTCCTTCATCTCCCTTTCTATCACTATTTTCTCTTTTTTTTTTCCACCATCTATTCACCCTCTCCTCCTTTCCACCATCCATCCACCCTCTCCCTTTTCCCACCATTCATCCACCCTCTCCTTCTTCCTACCATCCATCCACCCTCTCCTCACTCCTCTTCCTCCACAGCTCCATGCGTCTAATTGCAGACATGGGAAGCATAAACGAGGGTTTCGAAAGCACATTCATCCCACCATTTCGTTCTAATAGCCTTTCATACGACCCTCAGGTCCTTTGAGGTTCTTTAAAAGGTTTTTAAGCAGACCTGATTGTCCTTTATGACTCGCTGCTCTCTGAAACAAGGCCTAAACTTGCTTTATAACCAGCGTTTAAGGCCTCTTATCGCTTTTTAAAAATTTTTTAAATTTTTTTTCAAATTGACATTTTTCGTTTATTCCAAATAAATTTTTGTTTATTCGTTTCAAATTGATAATTTTTTTCATTTTTGTCTGACATTATTTATTTAATCCAAATCAAGTTTTTTTAATTTGTTCATTTCAAAAGGTATATTTTTTCAGAACAGGAAGCTCGATTGATGTGTTGAGGTGATATTTGTGGGCGGATGTGAGTCCTGAATGGACCAATCGCTCGATCATTGAGATCTTTTGAAAAAGTTACGATTTCGAGCGGAGCGTTCCAAATGCTTTGCCTGTCGAGGGAGTGACGGCAAAAGAACCATGTGCAATTATTCAACTGATGTCGTCATTATAACTCTCATGAGCTGCCAACTTCAAAGCAATCTGTATGACTTTGAAGATGACGTCAAATTTTTATATCACTACCTCACACAGTGGTAGTAAGAGGCCAATTTTTATGTGTTTCTCGTAATGTGAACGAGTACACGATAATCTAACAGCGGCATTGCAAAGAAAAGACCAAAGTGGATAAGGCTTATTATGAATATTACATGTTTGGGCTGTATGGTGGCCAGACGGCACTAGTAAGAGCTCTAAGGTATCATTTACCGTGGCCATACTTCCCCTGACCCCCCCCCCCCCCCCCCCCCTCATCACTCCTCCCTGGTCGCAGTGGTGTCGCTAACACATATAATTTCTATTTTTAAATATTTTTTGAAAAAATTCATAATATATTTATAGACAAACGATTGAAAATATTAGTATAGTGGCATAAGCCCAACTTGGGAGTAGTTGTGTTAATATATGCTATCTGAGTTTCCATTGTCGTTGTAAATGGGTTTTCTAAACTGTCATTGTCATTGTAACGATGTAGTTTATGATGTCATTGTGGTGTTGAATGAGTCCTTCTGATTACCATTATTTTTGAGCTCTGTACCCACTGCAATTACTCATCACACCAGACAATGATGGTCCTTAATGACTCGTTGAAGGTTCTTTGCAGTCACCTTGCTCCCATGACAACGCAACTTGCTTCATGGCAGCACCCCTTGTTTCCATAGCAACACCAATTGTTTCTATAGCAACATCACTTGTTTCCATAGCAACATCACTTGTTTCCATAGCAACATCACTTGTTTCCATAGCAACATCACTTGTTTCCATAGCAACATCACTTGTTTCCATAGCAACATCACTTGTTTCCATAGCAACACCAATTGTTTCCATAGCAACATCACTTGTTTCTATAGCAACAATGAGACTGCGTGGAAAAGCTCACTTTTATCCTTGTTTCACAACGATGCAACCATGGCAACCTAGTGCAAACCCCGCATAACAACTCGCATTGTGAATCTACCAAACTGCGTCCAAGAAGTTTTCAAAAATTGAAGTTATTCAAAAGTTTTTTTAATATCAAAATACAAAGTTAAGACTTCAATACAAAGTTAGGACTTTAATACAAAGTTAGGACTTTAATACAAAGTTAAGACTTTAATACAAAGTTAAGACTTTAATACAAAGTTAAGACTTTAATACAAAGTTAGGACTTTAATACAAAGTTAAGACTTTAATACAAAGTTAGGACTTTAATACAAAGTTAGGACTTTAATACAAAGTTGGGACTAGCTGCAACGTGTTATGATATCCACCAATTCATTTTCCTGCATGTCCAACATTTCGGCGTTTAAAGCATACAAAACTGAACAAGACTTTGGCAACATTTTGCATTCTTTGAAGTGTATTTTTTCTTGTGTGTATCTTTTCTGGTGTGTATCTTTTCTGGTGTGTATCTTTTCTGGTGTGTATCTTTTTCTGGTGTGTATCTTTTTCTGGTGTGTATCTTTTTCTGGTGTGTATCTTTTCTGGTGTGTATATTTTCTGGTGTGTATCTTTTTCTGGTGTGTATCATTTCTGGTGTGTATCTTTTTATGGTGTGTATCATTTCTGGTGTGTATCTTTTTCTAGTGTATATTTTTTCTGGTGTGTATCTTTTCTGGTGTGTATCTTTTCTGGTGTGTATCTTTTTCTGGTGTGTATCTTTTTCTGGTGTGTATCTTTTCTGGTGTGTATCTTTTCTGGTGTGTATCTTTTTCTGGTGTGTATCTTTTTCTGGTGTGTATCTTTTTCTGGTGTGTATCTTTTCTGGTGTGTATATTTTCTGGTGTGTATCTTTTTCTGGTGTGTATCATTTCTGGTGTGTATCTTTTTATGGTGTGTATCATTTCTGGTGTGTATCTTTTTCTAGTGTATATTTTTTCTGGTGTGTATCTTTTCTGGTGTGTATCTTTTCTGGTGTGTATCTTTTTCTGGTGTGTATCTTTTTCTGGTGTGTATCTTTTTCTGGTGTGTATCTTTTCTGGTGTGTATCTTTTCTGGTGTGTATCTTTCTCTGGTGTGTATCTTTTCTAGTGTGTATCTTTTCTGGTGTGTATCTTTTTCTGGTGTATATCCTATTTTGTGTAAAGGAGAACAGGATACAGCGACATATGGCTGCATAAACGACCGCTCCAAGCCTCCACGTGAAAAGCTAATCTAGAGTTGCGTGTTACAAAGACCTTGAAGAGAGTTGTAAGGGAGGGGGGGAGGTAATTGGTGTGCCTTGTAAAAACACATGTCTTTGGTGGTGTTGTGGTGTGGTAGTCTTTATGCCCTGCATATGGTGTGGATCATGTGATACGCATGGTTTGTGACGTTTGTTGAGTAAGCCTGTCTGAATGAAAGAATAATTTTAATAAAAATTTGAAATAAAAAAAAAAAAACCACTGAGATTAACAGCTTGAGATACAAAAGTTCAAAAGTAGTTCGGAATTTTGAAAGTGTCTCCAATTACAAAGGCTAACAAACGCACTTGTGGCACAGCATATGCAAGGATTTTTCCAACAACAAAAGAACAACCAAAAACAAAAACTCAACATAAACAACAAACACTAAAAATACAAATACAAACGTTAAAAACACAACAAAAAAGAAAACAACAACCCAAGAACCATAAAAAACACACAACAATAAAATATACCAAAAACAACACAACAAACAGGAAACAACAAAAACAACAACGAAACAACAACAAAAGGCCAACAACAACAACAACAACAAAACAACAACAACCGTTCCAGCCGTTGAGGAGGGTGGTTAGCTATACCACCGTTCCCTTGCCTCACCAGTGAGTCAACCAGACTGGACCCATCAGCTTCATGTGTTTCAGAGGTTTTTTGGAGAGTGTCTTCTCTTCGCGTGGTTTACAAAAACACCAGTCTTTGTCGCTTTTGTTCGCTAATTTTTAAAATTATTTTTTGAGTTTGTTTAGATTATAATTATTTTCATTAATTATTATTTTAACAGTTATTTCTTTAAGAATTATCATTTAATAATAATAATCATCATTTTGATCTTTTAAATAATAATATTAATTATTTTTATTTTAATAATTATTATTATTATTCTTTTCTGTAATAATAATTATTTTTATTATTAATTGCTAAAAACAATTCCATCAGTTATTTTTATTTAGTGTCCAATAAATAAATAAATAAATAAATAAACAAAAAAACAAAAAAAACAGCGCAACAGGAATAAGTGACGGGAAACAAGAGAGAAGACAAGTTGGCGAGGTTAGTAGCAGTCCATATTTAATAAATATTAACTAGAGGCATCGACCGCCTTGTTGGCAGCCGAAGGAGCGGCTAATTACAATCATCAGCGCCTGCAAGCGTCTCCGACGTGCCAAATGTCTTCTGACTGCCGATTAAGTGTCTTTTACAGGCGTTTACATGTCTTTTAAGGCCTCTTACACGTCTTTTAGAAACGTTTCGGATGCGTTTTTAGGCCTTTAGTGAAGCGTGGTTGAATAGCTTGCTCTCCAGGCACAGTGGCTTGTTGCTGTTGACTGCTGGGAGTGTGGAGCGGGATGATGGAACAACAGTGGATTGGGGTCGTCTGATTCAGCACAGTTTTTTCCATCTTCCTTCTTCAATTAATTTTCCTTCATCTTCACCTTATCCACCTCATCCACCCATCCACTCCATTCACCCTATTCATCCCATTCACCCCATCCACCCATCCACCCCATCTCCGTCCCTTAACAAGCCATGTTCCCGTACGGCAATCTTGGGTGGCTTCAAGTCTTCAATTCTTTTCTCGAGAGTTTCCTTCATCCTACATACCACCAACCTCTTATCAAAACGCCCGCTTAAAGACCCCTTCTTGCGTAGCGCATAAAACGTATGGCGCTGACGCACGCGACGCAAGCCTGGTCGCATTCATAATTAATCTGACACAGCTTGACATCCCACTTCTCAAAGATGCATGTAATCGCCCCGTGCCCCTAACCTATCATCTCCCCCTCCCCCCCCCCCCCCCCCCCCCTCCACATCATTCCCCCCCCCCTCCCCATCATCCCCCTTCTCTCCAATCCTCTCTCCCCCCTTCCCCCCTTTCCCCAGTCCTCTTTCCTCCCTTCCCCATCATCTCCTCTTCCCTCCCCATCATCTCCCCTCCTCTCACCCTCCTTATCCTCATCTCTCTTTTCTTCTTCCTTTCTTCACCAACCCCCACTTTTTCTTCATAATATTTATGCTTCCTCTTCTCTTCATCAACCTTTCATTTCCTTTTCCTTCTCATCATCTTCCTCCACTCCTTCTTCCCCATCATATCCTCTTCCTCTCTTTCTCCCCTTTCACTCCTTCTCATCATCTTCCTCCACTCCTTCTTCCCCATCATATCCTCTTCCTCTCCTTCTCCCCTTTCACTCCTTTTCATCATCCCATCACAACCTCCTCCACTCTTCTCTCCCATCACAACCATCACTTTTCCGTTTCTTTAACCCCAACCATTGGTTTGCATCCGAATAATCACGACTTCACACATTATTTTCAGTTTATTATTCTTTTTATTATTCATTTTATTATTATTATTATTATTATTTTATTATTATTATTATTATTATTATTATTATTATTATTATTATTATTATTATTATTATTATTATTATTATTATTATTATTATTATTATTATTATTATTATTATTATTATTATTATTATTATTATTATTATTATTATTATTATTATTATTATTATTATTATTATTATTATTATTATTATTATTATTATTATCATTATTATTATTATTATTATTATTATTATTATTATTATTATTATTATTATTATTATT
>OX387248.1:981361-1001361 GCA_947562095.1 Branchellion lobata
TTGGCATTGTTAGTGGGATCATTGACACTGAGACTGCTGCTGTTACCGCTCCTACCTTCATCAGCATCACTGCTACCACTACTAACAACATCAGCACCACCATTGATACCACCACTGACAATACCATCACCATCATTGACACCATCATTGACAACACCATCACCACCATTGACACCACCACTGACAACACCATCACCACTACTGCTACCACCACCGACAACAGCCCCACAGGCACTGGAGGAAGGGTTCTTGGGGGGAGTGAGAAGCAGCTTGTTGTTGATGACGGCACCCAGCGACTGCACGAAGGACCGAGCCATGCTCAGCTGCTTGGTGCTCGGCATGACTGTGTTGCTGTTGTTAATATTACCGCTGTTGTTACTGCTGCTATTATCGTTGGTTGGGTTATCGTTGTTATGAATGTTGCTGTTAGCATCACCGTTATTGTTTATGCTATCATTATTATTATTATTATTATTATTATTATTATTATTATTATTATTGTTGATATTTTTTCCTAACGCTTTTTCAATACAGAAGTCGTTGTCACCATTTGCGCTGTTGCTTTGGTCGTTTTCATCTTTGCTCACACCAGAACCATCTTTCTTTACGTCGTTATGACTTGCTGGACCATCGTTGTAATTATTTATATTGGCGCTGTTGGTAGCACTGTTTATACTACCATTGTTTGTATCTATGTTATTGTTATCATTGTTTGTATCGAGGTTGTAACTATGTGTACCGTTCTGATTAGTATTGTTAGTACTACTATTATCAATATTATTATTATTATTATTATTATTATTATTATTATTATTATTAACATTATTATTATTATTAACATTATTATTACAATTATTATTTTCTGCCACATGGTTATTCAGACCAATGGTTTTCGAATGCACGAACACGCAGTCTTCCTCACACACGTCGACGCCAACAAGATCAATTCTCGGAACCTCAGCTTCCGCAACATTTTCCTCTTCTTCCTCCTTTTCCTCCATCAGACTCCTCACCACCATGCTGACCACCGAAACGCCTCCACAGTTCTTCCAGAGGTCATGTTGCATGCGCATGTCGACCTCGTTCATCTCGTGAGCCACGTTGACCCTTCCTTCCTGCTCCAACGCCACACTCGAAGAGTACTCCGCCTCGGGAGGAGTGATGGATTTGATGTCAACGCTGCTGATCTGACTGCGGGTGGCCCTGAATGAGAAGTTCACCTTCTTTGACGCCTTGTTTTGGTCGCCTTCTCCGTCGTTGTTCTGCATCTGGTAGCTGAAGTAGAGGTGGTCAAGAAAGGGTGGCGTGTCGAGGGTGCTTGAAGACAGGCCTGGACAGACAGCCTTAGTGGGAAGGCCTCTGTTGCTCTCGTGGGGCTTGCCTCTCAGCAGGTGCTTGTGCTCACTGATCATCAGCGTTCTCGCACAACTCTGGTACCTTTTGTCTCGCAAGCCTCCTCCCTTCGACACCCTTCCTCCAGCCTCTGAAACCTCCTCATCCTCCTCATCCTTTTTGTAACACGGCTTGACTGCCTTATGAGCGGTTGCATCTTCGTCCACCTTCACTCCACCCTTCTGGTGCTTCATCACGTCACTGTCAAACATGTCGTCAAAGTTCTTCACCTTCCGTCGACGGCCCCTCTTTGACACTCTACCCCTCTCAACCGGGATGCCTCCATCCCTCTCAGACCCCCCCTCAGCACCATCCATCCTTCTCACCATGTCACCCAGGGTTGCGTCTAATGGTGCATCGTTGTCTGCTTTTGAAGTTAAAAGGCCACTCTCTTGCGTGGTACCTTTCATGACTCCTGTAAGCTTCAGTTTGTCTTGTGGTACATGAAGATGGTGGTGGTCATTGTCTTGTTTCAATATTGCTTGGGTGTCCTGGTGTGGGGTGGTGTCTTCAGAAGCATCCGTGTCTTTGTGGGGGCCGCCTTCAAGCCCCAAGGCATTCCTGCTGCTGTGTTGTTGCAAGGGTAACATTTATTCAACGCTTTCAAACCCATTCACACTTCCCCTTCATCACAGTTACCACTACAACTCCATGTAACATCAAAGACAGCAGTACAACCGCAACAGCCACATTGAAACAACAACCTGACATAGGTGGACAGAATGCTTGAGTGCTTGCGGTGGTAGTGTGTGCGCAGAGACCTCCAGTCTTGCCAGTGCTTGCGACATTCCACGCACCTCAGACCACCATCGGAGTGGGAGTCACAGTGGAGGTGGTGCAAGGTGCTCTTCTGGAAGACAAAGGGACAGTAGGGACACGATAGGAGTGACTTACTTCCTTTGGTGCCCTTCTCACATCCCTCCATGTGTCTCTGAAACTGTGGAGTGGTTTGTACCTCATGGTTGGTTTGGTTAAAGGCAGAAGAATGATCAGACACCAAAAGGTAAAGATAAACCGGATTACAATGATAAACTGCTATTGGAGTATCAAATACAAAGGTGAACATTACAAGAGAGGTATTTGAGAAGATAATGTTTCATGGCCGCTTCAATCAAATAATGATTAAAATAAATATTCCAAGTGTTTCAGGCTGAAGCCTATCACCTGTTTCCAGAAGTGGAAGACGAGGCCGCAGTGGGAACACTTGTACCTGTTGAAGTAGTGGGCGTTTTGGTGGGCACGCAGGAGGGGGGCGGAGTCAAAGAGAAGACCACAGAGGTGGCATTGATTGTGGGAGGTGGTGAGGACAGTGTCATGTTTGACGGCCAAGTGTCGGAGCATTATAAACCAGTTGTTGAAGGGTGTCGAATAGCCACACTGGTGACACATGAGGAGACTTTGGTGGACAGGGGTGATGTGGTGGGTGGGTGAGGCATGAGGATCGGTGGCGGAAGGAGTGGTGGAAGAGTGGACACAGGCATGCAAGTCTGCAAAGGTCCTTGTCTCGAGACACTGTCCACAAGCAGGCACTCTGCATCTGTGGTGGGTTGCAAGTTACAATGAATTCCTAGAAGTCAGGCGTCCTTGTATGATTTTGTGTAGAGTTGCAAACTAAATGATTTAGCGGTATGAACTTTGTACAAGTGCTTATTTTAATAATTAAAAATCTCAATGGTAGACTAACTTCAAAACATTAAAAAGCTAATATTTTGAAACGCCCAACCTTAAAGCACTCAGGTTGCTGGGCAGATGCAGATAGAGGCCGTACACCTGTTGAGCATCTGTTCCTTCATCATGC
Organism: Branchellion lobata; assembly: GCA_947562095.1. Lineage (NCBI taxonomy): Eukaryota > Metazoa > Annelida > Clitellata > Hirudinida > Piscicolidae > Branchellion > Branchellion lobata. Next base: position 984,552 of record OX387248.1, read on the forward strand.
AACAACCTCCATGTCCTATTGATCTTCACACCAGTCCCTTCCTGCGGACTCAACTTGCTGACAAGTGGATGCTTGTTGATCTCACCTGACTCATGTGGAGGAGGAATATTACTGTTTGTGCCACCCCTCTCAATATTCACAATGGAACTTTCTTCTTGTTGGTTTCTTCTGTCCTTTTCTGCTTCATCAACAGCTGAGACTCTGTTCTTCTTTTTGAAAACTCTATCTTCTGAGTCATCTCTTTTTCGCTTGTTGTTTGTCGAATTATACACAGCCACTTTGAGATTTTTTGTTTTTTTAATTTCACTTTCAGGTGAATGTGCTCTTGAAAATTCATGCTTTGAATCAACAAGATACTCAGACTTATATGCAGACAGTTGATTCTTATCAGTAACATCCAAACTATGATTTTCAAGTGTCTTTCCATTGGTTAGGAATTTAACATCTTGAGAGGTTGTTTCAGTAGACAAAGGGGAAGTTTGACTGCCTCTATCAGTCATGTAAATTGAGTAACCAGGAATTTCAATTTTTGAAGAGTCATTGATGCTTGCACATGAACAATCCTTCTCTTTATGGCCACAAAACACGCACATTTTTGTCGAATAATGTTCTAAGAAATCAATCATTGAATTTTTAACTTTTTTGAAGCTTTTACAATATGGCCATACTAAAACAAAAGTTAATAACGTAGACACAGGAACGTAGGTGACTGTGGTGTTGGTGGGTGGGGATCCATTCTTTGTGGTTATGTCTTTCAGTTGACTTCTTTTGAAGTTTTTGATTAAATCTTGTAAAGTCCAATGAGCCGTTTTGTGCATCTCTTGTGGAAACATATCGAACACATCTGACAGCTTTGCATATTTGTTCTCAAAAGAGTCTAAATGATAAAAACTTTCAAGATCAGATTTTTTTGAAAAAACTCTATTTGATTTTGGATCTATAATAACAAAAGATAAGTGGGAAAGTCCCGGCCATTCGAGCTTGAAAACCATTTTCAACTGCAAAAAATATTTCAAAAGTAGTAAAACATCATGCTCAGCAGGTTGTATTACGCAACTTCAAAATTTTATAAAAATAACGAATTAACTCAAAATTTAATTTTATAACTGTTTTACTTTTTCTTATGTAAGACAAAATTTATAAATTCCATGTAAATAAAAGTACGCGAAGCCGTAAAAGAGAGATTAAATACAGTCGACCGGATGTTTATATGCTGGTTGTCGATTCATGTAAATTCAGTAGATGGGCGGCATCACTCTGAAGCGCTTTATTTTTACAACTTTAATTTTATCACATAATGAAAACACTTGGATATTCTTAAAAAGTTATTTTTGAATATGAACTTTTGTTTTATTGTTTTTAGTTTTTTTTGTTGATATACAACCAACTGTCAGTTTTTTTATTAATTAGATTTTCAACAGTTTCCTACATAAAGATATGCGACTTTTAATTATTATAACTTATTCGGTTACTTTGCAAGATGTTTTATATTAATATGCACATTTTAAAAATAGTTTTTAAATAAATTTTCTTCCCATGCAACTCGCCCCATATCCTTCCTCAACCTTTCTGAAACATTCTACGCCTTCAAAATTCCATTTTTCGATGCTATGCCATTTTCTCCACGTGTTCTTTTCCGCTTCTTATTTTCAATCTTTCAGCAGCCACCAGTCCACAGCTCGTCATCAAGTTGAATCATATGTTTGGACCAAAGTATATTGAATCAGATTGTCATGAATCATTCGTATTCATTCGTATGTAAGAGTGATAATACTATAATAAACGTCCATCTGATAAAAATGAAGCTATCATATCGGAACTATAATATAGAAACAATAATAAGAAAGATTTTATTTTTATTTTTATTTTTTTTACAAAATCAAACTAGCAATGTCAAACTCCAAAGATAATAAAATAAACTCGGAAAATCGAATAAAACAAAAACTTAAAATAAGTGTCGAAAAAGAGCGAAAGGCTGGGGAGGCAATAAAGTGTGGTTCTTTATGACACAAGAGTCCAAAAGTCAAGTGCTGAAGGGGCAAAGCTATATCACCAAAGCCTATTGACCACTTCGTCAGATTTCGAAACGTTTGAAGTTTGCAAACAACTCTCTTCGCAAGGGCCCCAGAATTGAAAACGTAGGAGGGAAGACGGCGCAAAAATCGAGAAGACAAAGAAACAGTACACAGAACTAAAATACAGAGAACAAAAATACAACAACAAACAATTTTAATAACATTCGCAATAACGTACAACAAAAAACAACAAAAGACAACAACAACAACAAAGACGAACATAGAAAGCAAAGAAGCAAGAGATGGAGGTGGATGAGGCGATGACGTCATTGGGCTTCTGCGGCAGGTGGCAAGGGTTGTTATACGGCCTGATCCTGGTGGCCATCAAGGCTCCCACGGCGTGGCATGCCCTGTCCATTGTGTGGATAGGTGGGTGCCCCTTCACTCTGCCACCCCCAGGCCTTCAACAGCCAAACAAAATAATATTCTATAGCAATAAAGTAGAAAAATAACTTCAAAAATAGATAAAATAAAATAAAAATGTTGAAGCATATTTAAGTGAAAATTTAAAAAAAATAAGATTTAATTATTATTTATAGTTTGATTGTTTGGTATCAGACCTCTGTGCAGGCGTGTGCTTGACACAGTGGTGGCGCTACTGCATATATAATCAGTCATGGGTTGGATGCATTCGAAAACAAAGCAGTGGTTATCATCACTCACTCGCTCAGTTTCACTCAAAGAACAATTCGATGGGAGGTTTAAAACTCCTAAAAACATCAAAGCAACATGCATCTCGAAGCACATGAGCTGCTCAGCACTGGGCCGTACTTAAGAGACTGCAGCTTGCAAGGTTGCAGAGTGAGCCATTGTTTCAACACCCACAGGATACAGACCACCCCACCACTGCAAGGTGCCTGGCAACTCCAGCGACTGGATTCCACTGGAGGAAGACGGCACTCTTTCCTCTTGTTCTATGTACTCCAATCCTCTCTCCTCCAACTCATCCTCCAATAACCACACCACCGCCTGCCAAGGTGGCTGGTACTTCGACACCACAGACAGCGGTCCCACTGTGGCTTCAAAGGTTTGTTGAAGATTCGTGTCTTCTTGAAATTCCCTTCTGTTTCCTCTGCAGTGGGGGCTGGTGTGTCAGCGAGCCTACCTGGTGCAGTTGTCACAAACCCTTCTAACCGTCGGGGTGGCAGTCGCTGTGGTGTCGACCAGAGTGGCAGACAGGTTCGGCAGGAAGCGGGTGTTGATAACCAACAACTTCCTTATGTCCCTTTCGGGCCTGTTGACCGCCTTTTCCTACAACCTCCCCATGTTCTTCGTCTCCAGATTCCTGGTTGGATTATTCACTGGGGTGAGCTTGTTCTTTTGATACTTTTCCAAAATTCACTTTTATTCGCTGATTCCTTTCACAGTTTTTAGCACAGCTTTTTTAAACAAGATATTAAGCGCTATAAAATGTTTAAAATAGTTTAAACCGCTTCGAACTTTTTCGATCACAACTTCAACAAACCAAACATCAAAACCTCCAAGCATAGAACTGACACTTTTCTTCTTCCAACACGCTACACAGGGAACAATAATGGGACAGTTGGTTTACCTCACGGAGTCGTTCAGTCTCCGCAGCAGGGCTTTTTACACTATCGTTGGCTCGGGCTTCTATGGCCTATCAGCCTCCCTCCTCCCCCTCCTCGCCTTCTTCACTGCCAACTGGCTGCACCTCCAAGTCCTCATCAGTCTCTATGGACTCTTCTTCGTACCCCTCGTCGTGTCGGTCCCCCTTTATCGCTCTCCCATTTCTGTTCTTTGGTGTTGTTTTTTTTGTTATTTTATTATTCTTTGTTATTGTTCTGTTTGTCGTTATTGTTTATTTCCATTTATTGTTATCATTTCAAAATTATTTTTTTTTATTTTCATTTTTATTAATTATTTTTATTCTTTCTATTTTTCATTTTCGTTTCCAATAATTGTTACAACTCCCTCTAATCAACACCTTCCATCATCCCCTCCAGTTGGTGGCTACCTGAGACGGTCCCATGGTTACACGCCAACAACCGTCTTGTGGAGGCAGAAGCGGTGCTGCTGAGGGCAGGCAGACACAACAAGGTTCCTTTTTGCAGACCCATCCTTAAGGCCACTGCTCACAGAAGTCTGCTTGAAGAGGATCTGACGATAGAGCTTTTGAACCACCAGAAGAATGAAGAAGCGCTTGAAAAGAAGGAGGAGGAAGAAGGGAAGAAAGAGAATTATAAGAAAGAGGAAAAAGAAGGAGAAGAAGTAAAGAAGGAAAAGGAAGAAGAAGGAGAAGAAGTAAAGAAGGAAGAGGAAGATAAAAAAAAGAATAAAGGCATGCACGTGGCAGTGCAGTATTCTTTATTGGACCTCTTCACCAACCGCTACCTCCTCCGCCACATGACCCTGGGAATCGTCATTTTGTGAGTGCAGCAACAACAACAACAACAACAACAACAACAACAACAACAACAACAACAACAACACATAGACACAAGATCACGGATTCGATTGAAATCTTTCATCAAACCTTCCCTCAAACCATCCTCCTCAAACCACCCTCCAAATCATCCTTCTCAAACCACCCCCAAACCATCTCCCTCAAACCTCCCTTCAAACCTCCCTTCCAACCTTCCATCAAAACACCCCTCAAACCCTCCCTCAAACCACCCTACAGCGTGGATAACCTGGGTTATATGGGCATCACCTACCTCAGTGCTTCCCTCTCATTCGACCGCTTCGTCAGCAGTTGCCTTAACAGCCTGGTCGAACTGCCCGCTTGCGTCATTGCTTATCTGCTTGTTAACAGGTGGCGGTGTGGTGCTGTTGTGGTGCTGCTGTGATCGGGGGTGTTGTTGTTGGTGGTGTCATTAGTGCTGTTGTTGGTAGTGTTGCTGGTGGTATTGGTCGTGGTGTTGTTGGTTGTGGTGTTGTTGGCTTTGGTGTAAAGTTGTCGTTATTGTCGGTGTTTTTTTTGTGGTGTTGGTGGTGGTGTCATCTTTTGTTGCTATTTTGTTGTTGTTGTTGTTGTTGTTGTTGTTGTAGCAACAAGTCTGTGGCATGCGAAAGATTCACCAAAGATAACTTAACGTTGCTTGCTTCAATGCCTTTCAGCAGAAGATGCATCATTTCTATGATTTATTTTCACATCTACACACCTGATTGCTCTCATACTGTATCGTCCTATAAACCTTCACCTCATGTTCTCTTATGTTATTATTCATTTCAAACATTAAGAAATAATCCGACTTCATTTTCAAGTATCCCATGCTCAATTCCTCTAATCTAATCTAATCCAATCATTTATATAGCGCTGATTCCACACTCTTTCACCACAGGTTCGGCAGGAGAAAGCCCATTCTGCTCTTGCACGTGGTGGCAGCTGTGTCCATTGTCGTCTGCGCCTTCACCTCGGCCTACGAAAGTGAATTTTCATTCTTGTCTAAGCTCTATGATATTCGCCTTCAAACTTCTTGGTCTGATGCCGATGAAGACATCCTTGTTTGAATGATACAAGGGCGTGGTTTGTCAAGTTGGCCCTTTTATGCATCAACCTTTGTAATGGTTTAAATTCGTATTCGAGGTGTACCAACTTTGTATTTTCGGTATATAAACATGTATATTTGGTATATCAACTTTGTATTTTCGGTATATCAACTTTGTATCTTCGGTATATAAACATGTATTTTCGGTATATCAACTTTGTATCTTCGGTATATAAACATGTATTTTCGGTATATCAACTTTGTATCTTCGGTATGTAAACATGTATTTTCGGTATATTTATTTTGTATTCGTGGTGTATTATCGAATACCCATTGTTCATGCCTTCCACTCGTCACCACCACCACCACGCAGAGAGGCACCCAGACCTCGTGAGTCTCAACCTGGCTTTGAGTATCATCTTCAAATTCTCCGTCACCGCCGCCTACTCCGTCATCTTCATCTACGGAACCGAACTCTTCCCCACCAACCTGAGGTTTGTTACTTCAAGCATGAATGGTATGCAATCAAATCTCAATATATCTTGATTAAATCTTGATTAAATCTCATTAAATCTTATTAACTCTTGATTAAATCTTGATTAAATCTCATTAACTCTCATTAAATCTTATTAAATCTTATTAAATCTTATTAAATCTTATTAAATCTTATTAAATCTTATTAAATCTTATTAAATCTTGATTAAATCTTATTAAATCTTGATTAAATCTTATTAAATCTTATTAACTCTTGATTAAATCTTGATTAAATCTTGATTAAATCTTGATTAAATCTTCATTAAATCTTATTAAATCTTGATTAAATCTTGATTAAATCTTGATTAAATCTTGATTAAATCTTCATTAAATCTTCATTAAATCTTATTAAATCTTGATTAACTCTTGATTAAATCTTGATTAAATCTTGATTAAATCTTATTAAATCTTATTAAATCTTATTAAATCTTGATTAAATCTTGATTAAATCTTATTAAATCTTGATTAAATCTTTTTTATACGAACTTCATTTTTCACTTCCAATTCAACTCCTCCTTTTTGTACGCTATCTACCTGTCAACCGGAAGTCCACGGAAGCTGATAAAAGTTTTGACTTATCATATAACCTAATCATATCATTTATATAGCGCTGATTCCACACTGTTCAAAAACGCTCTTCCTCAGATCTCAGGCGGTGGGAGTGTGTCTGATGCTGGGTCGTGTGGGAGCTATACTGGCCGCCAGCTCTTCACTCATTGTATGACAGTACCATGAAATACAATGCCATACAATGCAGTACAATACAATGCAATATAATGTTGCACGATACAATAAAATACATTAAAATAGAATACAATGCAATACAATGCAGTACAATAAAATGCAGTACAATACAATGAAAAACATTAAAAGACAATACAATGCAATACATTGTAATATAATATATAAAAAGATGATCTAATACAGTGCAAAATGATGCAATATTGGAATTTGATACAATACAATGAAGTAAAATACAATACAATGCAAAACATTACAAAAATAAGTTAAATTCAGTCCACGGCAATGAAATAAAATGAAAACAAATGAGAATATTTGTATAGCGGTTTCGACTCCAAAGAGTTTCAAGACCTTCTCTACATCCAATTCCCACCATCAAATCCCCATCCCCACCATCCAATCCTCCTCTCCACCATCCAATCCTCCTCTCCACCATCCAATCCTCCTCTCCACCACCCAATCCTCCTCTCCACCATCCAATCCTCCTCTCCACCATCCAATCCTCCTCTCCACCATCCAATCCTCCTCTCCACCACCCAATCCTCCTCTCCACCATCCAATCCTCCTCTCCACCATCCAATCCTCCTCTCCACCATCCAATCCCCATCTCCACCATCCAATCCTCTTTTCCACCATCCAATCCTCCTCTCCCCACCCAATCCTCCTCTCCACCATCCAATCCTCCTCTCCACCATCCAATCCTCCTTTCCACCATCCAATCCTCCTCTCCACCATTCAATCCTCCTCTCCACCATCCAATCCCCATCTCCACCATCCAATCCTCTTTTCCACCATCCAATCCTCCTCTCCACCACCCAACAGTTTGAGCTGTACCCCACAACTTTGTACCTCACCTTCGGAGTCTTGACGTTGCTGGGAGGCTTACTGACTATGCAGTTACCTGAAACCTCCACGCACGCCCTGCCTGAGACTGTGCAAGACATTGAACAGTGGTATACTCAGCCGCTCTAAAGATCCTGGTCTTCTCAAGGGTGGGGTGGTCTTTTCAAGGGTGGGGTGGTCTTCTCAAGGGTGGGGTGGTCTTCTCAAGGGTGGGGTGGTCTTCTCAAGGGTGGGGTGGTCTTCTCAAGGGTGGGGTGGTCTTCTCAAGGGTGGGGTGGTCTTCTCAAGGGTGGGGTGGTCTTCTCAAGGGTGGAGTGGTCTTCTCAAGGGTGGGGTGGTCTTCTCAAGGGTGGGGTGGTCTTCTCAAGGGTGGGGTGGTCTTCTCAAGGGTGGAGTGGTCTTCTCAAGGGTGGGGTGGTCTTCTCAAGGGTGGAGTGGTCTTCTCAAGGGTGGGGTGGTCTTCTCAAGGGTGGGGTGGTCTTCTCAAGGGTGGGGTGGTCTTCTCAAGGGTGGAGTGGTCTTCTCAAGGGTGGGGTGGTCTTCTCAAGGGTGGGGTGGTCTTCTCAAGGGTGGGGTGGTCTTCTCAAGGGTGGAGTGGTCTTCTCAAGGGTGGGGTGGTCTTCTCAAGGGTGGAGTGGTCTTCTCAAGGGTGGGGTGGTCTTCTCAAGGGTGGGGTGGTCTTCTCAAGGGTGGAGTGGTCTTCTCAAGGGTGGGGTGGTCTTCTCAAGGGTGGAGTGGTCTTCTCAAGGGTGGAGTGGTCTTCTCAAGGGTGGGGTGGTCTTCTCAAGGGTTTCTTTTATTCCATGAATAGTCTTCATTGGATGAAATCCACAAATACGCTGTATATAACCTGTGATAGAACCTGGTGAACAATAAAAATAAAAACAACTTTAATTGAAAAAAAACAAACCTGAGAGCGACAGTTCTTTGGCATTTTGTTGAGTGAAAGTTTTAAGGACAAGAACAATGTCTCTGTGTTCGAATACATATATAAGTGACAGATTACTACTACTACTACTGCTACTAATACTACTACTACTCCTACTACTACTACTACTACTACTACTACTACTACTACTACTACTACTACTACTACTACTACTACTACTACTACTACTACTACTACTACTACTACTACTACTACTACTACTACTACTACTACTACTACTACTACTACTACTACTACTACTACTACTACTACTACTACTACTACTACTACTACTACTACTACTACTACTACTACTACTACTACTACTACTACTACTACTACTACTACTACTACTACTACTACTACTACTACTACTACTACTACTACTACTACTACTACTACTACTACTACTACTACTACTACTACTACTACTACTACTACTACTACTACTACTACTACTACTACTACTACTACTACTACTACTACTACTACTATAAGTAATATTTAAAACCCCTTGTTCTAAAACTTGATTTTTTTGTTTTTTTATTATTTTTTGTTTTTTTCTTTAATTTTTTTGTGCTTAGAGGGATAAATTCTTCATGAAATATTCCCCCACGTCATCTCACTTTTTGCTTTCCTCCTTCTTCTCCTGACCTCATTCATTCGCCCTAATTTCAATGTTTTTGTATATAACCCATCCCGCCTCATCCCCCGCTAGAGAGCTGGCTTATCCATCCTCTCCACATAACTTCGTACCACTCTACTCAGCTCGCCACTCAGTGTGGAATTATAAATATGGAGGTATTCCTAACAAAATATTTAAAAATAAATATAAAACAGAAAAATTGAATAAAAATAAAACAGGTTTAAAAAATAAAATAACAAAAAATAACAAAAATCTGAAATGGTATTATTATTATTATTATTATTATTATTATTATTATTATTATTATTATTATTATTATTATTATTATTATTATTATTATTATTATTATTATTATTATTATTATTATTATTATTATTATTATTATTATTATTATTATTATTATTATTATTATTATTATTATTATTATTATTATTATTATTATTATTATTATTATTATTATTATTATTATTATTATTATTATTATTATTATTATTATTATTATTATTATTATTATTATTATTATTATTATTATTATTATTATTATTATTATTATTATTATTATCCTTATTATCCTTATTATTATTATTATTATTATTATTATCCTTATTATCCTTATTATTATTATTATTATTATTATTATTATTATTATTATTATTATTATTATTATTATTATTATTATTATTATTATTATTATTATTATTATTATTATTATTATTATTATTATTATTATTATTATTATTATTATTATTATTATTATTATTATTATTATTATTATTATTATTATTATTATTATTATTATTATTATTATTATTATTATTATTCTTATTATTATGGTATTATGGTATTGTATTATTTTTGAATTCAAACATCACTGACTAACCTAATTTTTTCGTGCACAAAAGTCTTTTGTGGCACTATTTCTTTGCTCACTGTCCACTCCTCAAACGTCATGCGATGGTGACGTGGTGGAAGGGGTCACCATGACATTGTCATCTTCAAAAAGTGGAAGGTACAATACAATTCAATTCAATTCAATACAAAAAAAAACAAAACAATACAATACAATACAATACAATACAATACAATACAAAAAAAAAACAATACAATACAATACAATTCAATACAGATCAATACAATACAATATGGAAAAATACAATACAATACAATAAAATACAATAAAATACAATGAAACACATTGAAAAACAATACAATATAATACAAGACAATACAATACAATACAACGCAGTATAACAAAAAGACAATAAAATATAATACAAATACGAATATTATTATAGTGGCGTTAATGATGATGATTATGAACAATTGTTCTAAAATTTCTCTCCAAAATCACGTTTTTTTGACAATAAATTCATGGGCTGATTTTTTCGCTCATTCAAAACAAATTTGTTGTTTTTTTTAAACAAGTTAGTCCCTCTACCGAACTAAAATAAAACTTGTGATTATTTTTGCCGTGGTCTGTCTCGTTGTCGTGCTGTTGTTTTGTTGCAGTCATTTAAAAGTTGGAACAGTCTGAAAGGACTTCTTTATTTAAATCGATCGAGAGGAGAAGAAGAAGAAAAAAGAGAAGGTAGAAAAAAAATGAAAAAAGGGGAAGAAAAAGAAAAAAGCAGAAAAGGAGAGAAAAGAAGAAGAAGAAGAAGAAGAAGAAGAAGAAGAAGAAGAAGAAGAAGAAGAAGAAGAAGAAGAAGAAGAAGAAGAAGAAGAAGAAGAAGAAGAAGAAGAAGAAGAAGAAGAAGAAGAAGAAGAAGAAGAAGAAGAAGAAGAAGAAGAAGAAGAAGAAGAAGAAGAAGAAGAAGAAGAAGAAGAAGAAGAAGAAGAAGAAGAAGAAGAAGAAGAAGAAGAAGAAGAAGAAGAAGAAGAAGAAGAAGATGAAGAAGAAGAAGAAGAAGAAGAAGAAGAAAAAGAAGAAGAAGAAGAAGAAGAAGAAGAAGAAGAAGAAGAATGGGAAGAAAGACATTTAATTTAACAAGTGTCAAGGCAAGCGACTCAGGCGCCAGCATTGAATGCCGTAGTGAGTGAGCCCAAGTCAGCAATGGTCACTCATGCCAACACCACGGCGTATCAGTTCTGATCGCTTTGAAGTCTTGAGGTGTGTGCCATTCGTTTAAAAGGGTTGCGATGTTCGACTCGGTATGTATTGCTTTTCATGGGTTGATGTTTGCGACAAGTGAATCGAATGAAACATTGAGGACAACCAAACTCTTGAAAATGTCGAAACAGTATGAAACCCTGAATAAGGGCTCTTTTCTTAATACAATACAGTACAAAAACGAATATTATTATAGTGGCATTAACCCCGTAGAGTTTCGAGGCCAAAAACAACAGCAGCAGCAACAACAACAACAACAAAAACAACAACGACAACAACAGTAATAATAATAAGAATAATAATAATAAACAACAACAAAAACAACAACAACAACAAAAACAACAACATTAACCACAACAAACATAATAATAAGAATAATAATAATAATAAACAACAACAACAGCACAAACAATAACAATTCTTAGTTATTTCGAAGCAACGTCAAGAGCGCAGTTCTTTTTGACAAGCACATAAATCAGGGAACCCCTCAGGCAACCGTGTTCCATCACATCGGATTCGTGGCCTTCATGTCCACTCACTGCCCGACTACTTGCAGACTTGGCCGTGACTGTGTGCGCATGCGCAAGAAGTGCCACAAAGGAAAAGTCAGAAAGATTGCAGCAACATCAACACACCACTGCTTGCCACATCCATCAGCAAGCCGTCTGGTTCCTTCCACCAGCCTTGAGATGCAGGACTATTTTGGGTTGTGTTTTAAAAAAATTCTTTTTTCATGCTATTATTTTTAAATTATTTTGAGAAAAATTTATTTTGTAAAAACAAAATAATTCGAAAATAACCACTTTTGAAAAAAAATAAAAAACCACTTTTGAGAGAAAAATAAAAAAACCACTTTTGAGAGAAAAATAAAAAAATGTTGAAGTTAATTTTTTTGAAAAACTCAAGAATTACAGCAGCATCAGCTCCCACTGAAGATTGTCGTTTTGCAGTGTTTATTGCATGAACCAACACACGATCGCTACCGCCCAAACTAACACGACATACAACGAACGTTGAGCTATTTGGATGAAGAGTTCAAGTAATGGCTGGAGATTCAAATCATGATTGAAAACCTAATCATTGATTGGAAACCTAATCATTGATTGAAAACATAATCAGTGATTGGAAACCTAATCATTGATTGGAAACCTAATCATTGATTGGAAACATAATCATTGATTGGAAATCTAATCATTGATTGGAAACCTAATCATTGATTGGAAACCTAATCATTGATTGGAAACCTAATCATTGATTGGAAACCTAATCATTGATTGGAAACCTAATCATTGATTGGAAACCTAATCATTGATTGGAAACCTAATCATTGATTGGAAACCTAATCATTGATTGGAAACCTAATCATTGATTGGAAACCTAATCATTGATTGGAAACATAATCATTGATTGGAAACCTAATCATTGATTGAAAACCTAATCATTGATTGGAAACCTAATCATTGATTGGAAACCTAATCATTGATTGGAAACCTAATCATTGATTGGAAACCAAAACCGTGCTTAATCATAACAGGTAAGATTATGGTTAATCTTTGCATCAAATTATAACCTTGTACCGAGATTAAACTTTATTTAAAAAATGGTTTGAAACTTCCAAGTTTGTCACGATGGAATTTAAATGATTATTGAAGTTTTTGTTAATTATATTGAAAATAGCTTATTTAATGTTATTTATCATTGATAAGTTATGATTGAAATGATTGATACGTTATGAAATGATTGATAAATTATGAAATGATTGATAAGTTATGAAATGATTGATAAGTTATGAAATGATTGATAAGTTATAAAATGATTGATAAGTTATGAAATGATTGAAAACTTATGAAATGATTGATAAGTTATGAAATGATTGAGAAATTATGAAATGATTGATAAGTTATGAAATGATTGATAAATTATGAAATGATTGATAAGTTATGAAATGATTGATAAGTTATAAAATAATTGATAAATTATTTATTTATCAACAATCCACTTTGGAAGAGTAGTAACCAGTAAGATCGAAGTACAACCTAAGAATTCTAACGAAGAGAACATTTGGTAAGCGCCGAGAAGAACCAAGTTGAAGTGCAAGTGTTGTTGACTGTTTGTTACTCGAGTAACAAAGAAACCACGATATGAAGATCAAAATATGGATGGTAGCGATGCAGGAACTTGAAAGTGGGTGGTTGAAGTTGAATAAAATGTCAAACAGGAAGGGAGAATGAAACAGAAAAATAAAAACTATGAGACTGAAATAGAAAACATGAAAAGATAATACAAAAGAAATAAAACTACAAGAGAGTTAGATGATACAATAATAATAAAATAATAAAAAGAATAAAGAGGAGGAGTGAGAGGGGAGTAGTGAGAGAGAGGAAAGGAAAGGATGGATGGCGATTGAAGGGCTAAGTAATGAATGAACAGTAGAAGAATGATGCAGTCCGCTGGAAGGCTGTGGAAGGTTCCAGACAAGAGGGCAGCAAGGCAGACGGGAAGGGCGGGGGGGGGGGGGTCAATGGGATAGGGAGGTGTAGGTCGATGTGATGGGAAGGCGTGTTTGATGCACTGTTTAACAGGCGCACGTGCAGCTTTGATTGAGATAGAGCGCTCTGCCGGGAAGGGATCATACACATGTTATTCCTGTGTTTTTGTTTTCTGTTGCTGTTTTGTTTTTGTTTTCTGTTGTTGTTTTCTGTTGCTGTTTTGTTTTTGTTTTTTATTGCTGTTTTTGTTTTTGTTTTCTGTTGCTGTTTTCTGTTGCTATTTTATTTTGTTTTTTGTTGCTGTTTTGTTTTTGTTTTCTGTTGCTGTTTTATTTTTGTTGATTGTGTCATTGTATAGTTGTTTTTGCTGTGTTGATGTACTATCATTGCTGCTGGTGTTGTTGCAGCTGTTGCTGTCGCTGTTGTTATTACTGTTGTTTCTGTAATGTTACTTCCAGCCTGCTCTCCACCATCGAAGATGTGTAACAAAAGAGTGACACTCACCCTTACCTCACCCTTCGTGCCTCATCCTCGTTCTCAAACTCTTGATCCCACAAGACTTTTCCAGACGAGACTGTGGTTCTCGAGGTTTCCATACGACCATTAATCCTGCCACAACCTCCATCGCCCATCAATGACATCATCTTTCAATCAACAACCACATTGTTCAACACGCCAACCGACCACAAATATTTCATTCAACCAATCGGCCAGCCACCGATCAGCTTCTCAGATCACTGGTGGAGTGGAACAACGAGTGTTGGAGGCGGTTGAAGAGGCTACAGTGAAGGCGATAATCCTTCAGGCCTGCTAATTATTATTATTATTATTATTATTATTATTATTATTATTATTATTATTATTATTATTATTATTATTATTATTATTATTATTATTATTATTATTTATATTATTATTATTATTATTATTATTATTATTATTATTATTATTATTATTATTATTATTATTATTATTATTATTATTATTATTATTATTATTATTATTATTATTATTATTATTATTATTATTATTATTATTATTATTATTATTATTATTATTATTATTATTATTATTATTATTATTATTATTATTATTATTATTATTATTATTATTATTATTATTATTATTATTATTATTATTATTATTATTATTATTATTGTTATTATTATTATTATTATTATTATTATTAATATTAATATTATTATTATTATTATTATTATTATTATTATTATTATTATTATTATTATTATTATTATTATTATTATTATTATTATTATTATTATTATTATTATTATTATTTTTATTTTTTTATTTTTTTTATTTTTATTAATATTATTATTATTATTATTATTATTATTATTATTATTATTATTATTATTATTATTATTATTATTATTATTATTATTATTATTGTCTTTGTATTACTAATTTATATGCTTCCTTATTGTTGGTTCCTGTTAGGAATGTTATGTTTTTTTATTTTTTAGGTTATATTTCGTTACCTTCATTGTTTTCTTTTTTCTTTTTTATTATTTATTTATTTATTTATTTTTTTTTTTTTTTGTTTTTATTTTTTTTAATATTTTTTTTATTTTCATTATTTTTATTTTCATTTTTTCTTTTTATAGTTTTATTTGTTTGTTCATTGACGATATAGCAGAGAGTGGTGTTGTGGTATTGTAATGGTGTTGTATATGTTGATTGCCCAAACGATGATGGATGTCGCCTGCTTTGATTCTATTGAAAGGTCACGGAAGGTTGGTGGTTTACGGCTCGGCTTCTTCACTTGAAGGTTCACACTCCTGTTCACACTCCTGTTCACACTCCTGTTCACACTCCTGTTCACACTCCTGTTCACACTCCTGTTCACACTCCTGTTCACACTCTTGTTCACACTCCTGTTCACACTCCTGTTCACACTCCTGTTCACACTCCTGTTCACACTTCTGTTCACACTCCTGTTCACACTCCTGTTCACACTCCTGTTCACACTCCTGTTCACACTCCTGTTCACACTCCTGTTCACACTCCTGTTCACACTCCTGTTCACACTCCTGTTCACACTCCTGTTCACACTCCTGTTCACACTCCTGTTCACACTCCTGTTCACACTCCGGTTCACATTCCTGTTCAGACTCTTGTTCACACTCCTGTTCACACTCCTGTTCACACTCCTGTTCACACTCCGGTTCACATTCCTGTTCACACTCCTGTTCACACTCCGGTTCACACTCCTGTTCACACTCCTGTTCACATTCCTGTTCAGACTCTTGTTCACACTCCTGTTCACACTCTTGTTCACACTCCTGTTCACACTCATGTTTCAACTTCTGTTCATGTTTCTGTTATTGCTCTAGAGAAGACCCTACGGCCGACCACTTCCATACAGTTCACAGTCTGAACACCTCTTCACATCCCGCCTTGTTGCCTGTGTGATGTGGTGGAAGTTCTCGAACGATCCATGGTGGAAACTCAATGAGGGGCAAACGGATGCTTCCATATTGAGACTTCAGCCAGGTTGAAATATTTGTTTATTATGTTAGCTATTTATTTTTATTATTATTTTTTAAATTATTTATTTATTATTATTATTATTTTTTATTAAATTAGTTATTTATTACTAATAATATTTATTAGGTCAGCTATTTATTATTATTATTATTATTATTATTTTTTATTTTTTTATTTTTTTTTTAATATAATAATAATAATAATAATAATTATTATTATTATTATTATTATTATTATTATTATTATTATTATTATTATTATTATTATTATTATTATTATTATTATTATTATTATTATTATTATTATTATTATTATTATTATTATTATTATTATTATTATTATTATTATTATTATTATTATTATTATTATTATTATTATTATTATTATTATTATTATTATTATTATTATTATTATTATTATTATTATTATTATTATTATTATTATTACTATTATTATTATTATTATTTTTATTATTATTATTATT
>OX387248.1:1006361-1047279 GCA_947562095.1 Branchellion lobata
ACTTTACTTAGTTCATATCAAATAACATTAGATAGGATTGTATAGGCTTATATAAGAGAAGATTAGATTAGGTTGTATCTGTTTATATTGGAGAAGATTAGATTAGGTTGTATCTGTTTATATTAGAGAAGATTAGATTAGGTTGTATCTGTTTATATTAGAGAAGATTAGATTAGGTTGTATCTGTTTATATTAGAGGAGATTAGATTAGGTTGTATCTGTTTATATTAGAGAAGATTAGATTAGGTTGTATCTGTTTATATTAGAGAAGATTAGATTAGGTTGTATCTGTTTATATTAGAGAAGATTAGATTAGGCTGTATCTGTTTATATTAGAGAAGATAAGATTAGGTTGTATCTGTTTATATTAGAGAAGATTAGATTAGGTTGTATCTGTTTATATTAGAGGAGGTTAGATTAGGTTGTATCTGTTTATATTAGAGAAGATTAGATTAGGTTGTATCTGTTTATATTAGAGAAGATTAGATTAGGTTGTATCTGTTTATATTAGAGAAGATTAGATTAGGTTGTATCTGTTTATATTAGAGAAGATTAGATTAGGTTGTATCTGTTTATATTAGAGAAGATTAGATTAGGTTGTATCTGTTTATATTAGAGAAGATTAGATTAGGTTGTATCTGTTTATATTAGAGAAGATTAGATTAGGTTGTATCTGTTTATATTAGAGAAGATTAGATTAGGTTGTATCTGTTTATATTAGAGAACCTCTAATATAAGCTATAGAACCACTCTAGCATAACAACCGCGAAAGACTTTGATACACGGATTTTCCAGGTAATATTCAAATCCTCCTTGATTTGAGAGGCTTTGAAGGGGTTTAGAGGTCTGTGAAGGCAGACGCTAAAGAAGCGGTGCTTGAATGAGACGTTGAAGCTTTCATGGTGCTGTATGTCTTGCGAACCAAGTGGAACTGACGGAGGAAGGTGGGAAAGAAGAAGAAAAGAAGAATAAGAAGAAGAAGAAGAAGAAGAAGAAGAAGAAGAAGAAGAAGAAGAAGAAGAAGAAGAAGAAGAAGAAGAAGAAGAAGAAGAAGAAGAAGAAGAAGAAGAAGAAGAAGA
The DNA here is from genome assembly GCA_947562095.1 of Branchellion lobata. NCBI lineage: Eukaryota > Metazoa > Annelida > Clitellata > Hirudinida > Piscicolidae > Branchellion > Branchellion lobata. The sequence continues at coordinate 1,007,441 of OX387248.1, forward strand.
AGAAGAAGAAGAAAAAAAGAAGAAGAAAAAGAAGAAGAAAAGAAGAAGAAGAAGAAGAAGAAGAAGAAGAAGAAGAAGAAGAAGAAGAAGAAGAAGAAGAAGAAAAAGAAGAAGAAGAAGAAGAAAAAAAAGATGGAAAAAATGAGAAAACCTTTGTTGTGGAAACCTTTGTTGTGGAAACCTTCACAGCATCATTTGTGTTCTACGTCATCGAGAATGTTCCATGAGGATTCCTGCAGCTAATTTGGTCCTTCTCGGTTCGATTAATCAGACGGGGAAGACATTTCTTGAAAAAAAGTAAAAAGTAAAATTATTGTAGCATTGTTCCTGTGCTTATCGCGTGCCGAAGGATTTTCTCAATAAACAAAGTATTTTTATCAACAACAAAAATTCGAGAAGATGAATTCGTCTCTTAAGTCTCCAATAAATTGGATTTCCACAGGTACGTCAAGTCCTCAATACGAACTTCCAACCCCCTCCACACCCTTAAATGGAGGGGATTGTTGTGTTGTTTTTGTTGTATTTGTTGTTGTTGTTGTTGTGTTGTTTTTTGTTGTATTTGTTATTGTTGTGTTGCTTTTGTTGTATTTGTTGTTGTTGTTGTGTTTTTGTTGTTGTATTTGTTGTTGTTGTTGTGTTTTATGTAGTTGTATTTGTTGTTGCTGTTGTATCTTTTATATTGGTTGTTGTTATTGTTGTTTAGTGTATTTGTTGTTGTGTTGTTGATTTAGTAGCGTGGTTGCTGCATCGCATGTACATGATACACGTGATGTATCGCCACTCACACCCTCGTAAGCCTCCTTCTCTCCGATTATTCATTATTTTCTTCCTTTTTTCTCTCATCTATTCCTCTTCAATATTTTTTTCCGGTTTTTGAGAATTTTTTTATTATTTTTCTTCTCATCATCCATCCCTTTTTCCCTTCCTTTTTCCTCTTTTTTTATTCCGTTTTTCCTTCCTTCTCCTCCTTCCTCTCCATCTTCTCTCCAACAACCTCCAACAACAGTTGACATGCCACCCATGACCCCGACACTTTTCTGTTTCATCTGCACCTTGGCTTCATCACTAATGCATTATAACTTGTATTATCCTGATGAATGCGCGAAAGACTACAATGCAACGGCGCTGTTTTCGCAATTCATTCACGTAGCTTTTTTTTAGTTCGATAAATTTTAAATTTTGAACAAAATCTTGAGGCTTTGCATGATGAATGTTGGTTGTTAAAGGGTGCAAACCAGACCAGGGTGGGGTGGCGACAAGGAGGGTGCGTGCAGACTGCAGTAGGTACCCATGGCAACCTGCCTCACCTGAGGCTCTTTCATCTGTGGGAGGAACGCCTTGCGAGAATCTTTGTGGAACAATGGTACAATCACAAAAACTCTTCCCATATATTGAAATTCATTTGTTTAAAAACTTAAAGAATTTATAATGAACGGATAAATAAATAAATAAATAAATAAATATATATATATATATATATATATATATATATATATATATATATATATATATATATATATATATATATATATATATATATATATATATATATATATATATATATATATATATATATATATATATATATATATATATATATATATATATATATATATATATATATATATATATATATATATATATATATATATATATATATATATATATATATATATATATATTATCCGTTCATTATAAATTCTTTAAGTGTTGAATCACAAACGAACCTATTGCCCTCGAAAAGAGTTGAAATGAACTATGACCCAATTCGAAGCTGTCAAAAGAGGTCATTAGCTTACAAAGGTCATTTGTATTAAAAGACTTCCAAGTACCTAAAAGCCATTCCGACGAAGTAATGAGCACTTTTGCACAAATGCGAAGAGTTATTCACCAAGATTTTCAGGGAGTCCGCAAAGAAACTCCATCGCGCCACTCTCACAACTCTTCCGAGTGCACACGATCAATTTAATTGGAAAAACCTTTTAAAACCAAATAGACAAAATTTAATTTTTTTTTTAATTTAAATTTATTTTTAAAATTCAAGTTTATTTCAAAAACTTTGAAGTTATTTTATGGACTTTCAAAGTCCAATTTAAAAACTGAAAATTTAATAAAAAGCTTAACTGTTAATGAAGCATTTTTGCGACCTCAATCTTCAAAATTTTCGGAAGTTTTAAAATTTTCGATACTCATTCTACTCGATTCTCTGAGGTGCTTCTAAGCCAAACCCACACCAAGGTGTGACGTGTCTTGCCATCTAGGTGTTCTTTATGTGCTGGTGGCTGCAGTGAGATTAAGACGCCCAACAAAAAAAAACCCCACGTGAGTTTTTTCAATTAATTTTGAGTTCATTCTGTGATGGGAGGTAGGGTGGAGGGCTTAGGAGCAGGCTGTTATGGCCTTGTTGTTCGACGTAGAAGAGTTTTTGGATGTGTCTTAATGACTTCACGCATGCATAAAAGGTTATGTCGCTTTTACTGCAAATAATGTCCACGTCTCCTCACCAGCATCCCTTGTTCATTTTCTCCTCATCATCTCCTCTGTCTTTGTTTTATTCTTCTCTATGTTTTTTGTCTTTTTTGTCATTTTTTCAATCTTTTTCTTTTTTTTTTCATTTTTCTCTTTAATTTTTTTTTTGTTTTTTATTTATTTATTTATTTTTTCAATTTTTCTCTTCTTTTTCCTTTTTTCTTTCTTTTTTCTTCATATCTCTTTTTCAATTTTTTTCTTATCTACTTTTTTTTTCTAATTCGAATCTAATCCATACCATTAACATCTGCACGCTTCTTCCTCATTCCTTTCACCTACCCCCACCACCTTCTCTCCCTACTTTCCCATCACCTCCTCCTACCACCAGTGTGTTTTCTATATCCACCACCTCAACCATCACCACTATCACCACCACCACCCCCACCACTATCACCACTACTATCACCACTATCACCACCACCACCCTCAACACCACCACCACCCCTACCACCACCCTCACCACCACCCTCACCACCACCACCACCACCACCACCACCACCACCACCACCACCACCACCACCACCACCACCACCACCACCACCAGCAGCAGCAGCAGCAGCAGTGACATTCCATTTTATTTTCCAATACCTTCACACACCTCCTCCTTCAATATGTTCCCTCTTCAAACATCCTTCCACCTCCCCTCCCACACACACCCCCCCCTCCCAATCCATGTCTTTTATGCCCTCATCCCTCATTCCAACTCACAGGCGTGAAAGCAGCACAAATGACCTCTCATTTCCTCTCGGTGAACAAGCCACTGATTCGAAACACGATTCACTAAGGCTTCTTCCTTGTCTCTGGCTGTCGCCTCTATGGCACCACTCTGTGATGGATTCTTGTGATGCGATTTCATGATCACCTCAGTCATAATACTCCGTGATCAAGAAAGTGATACACTCTATGATAAAAGCCTGTAATAAAATCTTTGATAAACTTTGTGATAGAAGCCTGTGACAAGAGTCTGTGATAAAACTCAGTGTTCAACAAAGGAACTCTAATCCAATCTGATCGAATCATTTGTATAGCGCTGATTACACACTGTTCAAGAGTGCTCTGCGAAAGCTTGCACACGTGACCAGTAGCCTCTCAACATGGATGACAGGTGAAAGGTCAGTCTGGCCGTTGCATGCCTGAACCTCATCCTCCTTATCCATGCAGGCTGGTGCGCTTGAAACAACCATGGTGTAACTCAAAACCACCACCATCACCACTACCACCACCACCACCATTACCACTACCGCCACCACCACTATCACCACTACCACCACCACCACTATCACCACTACCACCGCCACCATCATCACCACTACCACCACCATCACCACATCATTATCACCATCAACATCACCAACACTTGTGACCCCTCCTAAAATAACTTTTGTGGGGCGTTCAGTTACAGAATAACTTCTCCAAACTCCACTGAAAGACTTCTGTGTTTGAAGTTTGACTTGCTTAATGTTCAAAACACCAGGAAGTATGTTCCATTGCAGTTTGAACGGCGTGGTGATTAATAAAACTCTTGATGCTTAAACCATGAGCGCTTTCACGTTTGTGTACTAATTTGAATTTATTACAATAAAATACTTTCAAGTGAGTTTCGTAGTCTTATCAGATTAGGACGGAATTTGCTTTATCACCGCCATTAGCGAAGTTTTAATTGTTTTTACTGCTCATCTCTTATTTACACTTATTCATTTCCTCTCTTCTTTATGTCGTCCATAACTCCTCCGCAAGATTCAGTGGTCTTGAGCTTTCTGGGGTTGCCGCCACAACGAAGCTTCATTGCCGTGGTCTTTGCAGAAAGCTTTGCGGTCAGCACCATAGACTTTGCCTTGCTGTAAGACATCTCTGCGGTTCGAGCTTTCCGGTTATAGACGTGGCGAAAGTGGATGAAGAGGGGATGAGCAAGTGATGGAGGCTTGGTGACAAAAAGATTGAAAAATCTGATTTAATTTTGATTTATTGATAAACTTTTAGTTTAATTATTTTCTTTTTGGCGCCACTCACGCCACACTCTTTGTGACTCTTCGGCTTAAGCCTTTCACTGAATGCTACCACCAGAGCTTGAATCTCAGGCCGCTGGCTTGAGCTTCTGTGTGCTCAAAACTAATGATTGTTTCAAAAAGCGTTTTTACTTCAAAACTTCTTCGATTGTTGTGCACTTGTTGGTGGGGATTATTCAAAATCATTGCGCAATCAACCTTTAAAAAAAACCTTTTGCTTCAAAAATCAATCTTCCAACTCCGTTTGGAGGTCTCCAACTCCGTTCTCCTCACTCAAAGCCTACACTACTCAGTGCGTCATTAAAAAACTCAAAAGCGATTCCTTCTTCCTTGTTCTTCTTCCTTCCCCCCTAATGCACCTTCCCCCCTTGAAGACCCCCCCTAATGCACCTTCCCTCCTTGAAGACCCTCCCCCTAATGCACCTTCCCTCCTTGAAGACCCTCCCTAATGCACCTTCCCCCCTTGAAAACCCTCCCTAATGCACCTTCCCTCCTTGAAGACCCTCCCTAATGCACCTTCCCCCCTTGAAGACCCTCCCTAATGCACCTTCCCCCCTTGAAGACCCTCCCTAATGCACCTTCCTTCCTTGAAGACCCTCCCTAATGCACCTTCCCCCCTTGAAGACCCTCCCTAATGCACCTTCCCCCCTTGAAGACCCTCCCTAATGCACCTTCCCCCCTTGAAGACCCCCCCTGATGCACCTTCCCTCCTTGAAGACCCCCCCTAATGCACCTTCCCTCCTTGAAGACCCCCCCTGATGCACCTTCCCTCCTTGAAGACCCCCCCTAATGCACCTTCCCTCCTTGAAGACCCCCCCTAATGCACCTTCCCCCCTTGAAAACCCTCCCTAATGCACCTTCCCTCCTTGAAGACCCTCCCTAATGCACCTTCCCCCCTTGAAAACCCTCCCTAATGCACCTTCCCTCCTTGAAGACCCTCCCTAATGCACCTTCCCCCCTTGAAGACCCTCCCTAATGCACCTTCCCCCCTTGAAGACCCTCCCTAATGCACCTTCCCCCCTTGAAGACCCTCTCTAATGCACCTTCCCCCCTTGAAGACCCTCCCTAATGCACCTTCCTTCCTTGAAGACCCTCCCTAATGCACCTTCCCCCCTTGAAAACCCTCCCTAATGCACCTTCCCTCCTTGAAGACCCCCCCTAATGCACCTTCCCCCCTTGAAGACCCTCCCTAATGCACCTTCCTTCCTTGAAGACCCTCCCTAATGCACCTTCCCTCCTTGAAGACCCCCCCTAATGCACCTTCCCTCCTTGAAGACCCCCCCTAATGCACCTTCCCCCCTTGAAAACCCTCCCTAATGCACCTTCCCTCCTTGAAGACCCTCCCTAATGCACCTTCCCCCCTTGAAGACCCTCCCTAATGCACCTTCCTTCCTTGAAGACCCTCCCTAATGCACCTTCCCCCCTTGAAACCCCCCCCTAATGCACCTTCCTTGGTGGGTTAGAACCAACTGATGCAACTCTTGCATATTTGGCAGCTTTTCATGAGCTTTCTGCCTTCCCAGGAGACCACTGAGCTGAGCCTTCCAGCTTTGAGTTACTGGAAGGGTTTATTGACCTGGTTCAAAACATGCAAGGATTTCCAACTCGGCAACATCACTCATTCGAACTTTTAAAACCAGTTTTCAAGCCATTCAGAGTTTTTTTTCTGATTATTCGGCTGTTTCCCAAACATAAAATGTTTTTTTCTTCAATATTTCAATGTATTTCCATCAAAGAATCACAACCTCCGCCAACGCATCTCACATTTTCTAAGATCTTCATAACCTCATCCACTTTTGCCTTCTCAAATTAACGTTTTTTCCTAGTATCTGCACCCTCGACCCATTTTTAATGTTTTCCAAATTAAATATTTTAACTTTTATATCGAATTTGTCTCTCTGCTGCTCCGAATACCCTTTCAAATTACTTCTTAAAAAACCACAACATTATTCAACTTTCTTTCATTTTTCTCATTTTTTCTCTTTTTCATTTTTTTTTCTCATTTTTTCTCCTTTTCATTTTTTTTCTTTTTCATTTTTTTCCTTTTTCATTTTTTTCTTTTTAATTTTTTTTATTTTTTTTTCTTTCTTCTTCTTTCTCATATTTTTTAATTTCTTTTTTTATGTTTCTTTTAACTTTTTTGTTTTTTCCCATTTTCTTTCTCTCATTTGTTTCTCTCACTTTTTATTTTTTTTATTTTTTTTATTTTTCGTTTTTTCTTTTCATTTTTTTTTTTTTTTTAATCTTAACCGGCATTCCCAGGGTCGATTACTTGATGAGATTTTTCCACAATTTTCTGCGTGCCCATAACTCCCGCCCAGGAAGCCTGCCATATACCTTCTTAAACTCTTCAAAATTAGATATAAGCCTTTTTTCCCTTCTAAAATTCTCTCATCAAAACTTCACTACACCTTCCATGGTGTTTCCTCTGGGCACTCACCCTCTCTACTCTCCTCTTCCAACACTCACAACCGACGCTTCCAGCTCATACTCCTGTACCTTCAAGCCCACCACCCTATACAATACAATACAATACAAACACGAATATTATTATAGTGGCACTAACCCCGTAGAGTTTCGAGGCCCTATGATACGTTCCAGGCCCTATAATTTCCACAAGCTTCTTCGTCCCCGATAACTTCTGATTGTTTACTGCACGTTGCTACTCAAACTAGTATTTATCTTGAACTTCTAGTTCATCTGTACTAAATACCCTTTAAACTGGTATTTCATCTGTACTAAATACCCTTTAAACTGGTATTTCATCTGTACTAAATACCCTTTAAACTGGTATTTCATCTGTACTAAATACCCCTTGAACTGGTATTTCATCTGTACTGAATACCCCTTGAACTGGTATTCATCTGTATTAAAATACCTTTTAAACTAGTATTTATCCGTACTGAGGTACTTCTTGAACTAGTAACCATACCTCCGCCTACTCATCATGAAGCCTCCGCGGGAATGACACTGGTTGTAGTACTGGAAACCTTAAAATGCCTTTTTGATTCACTAATCTATCATAGATCCGCCGAGGCTCAGACTGGAATTATTCTAAAGGGTTCATTAGGCGGCGAAATTGAAGGGATAAAGAGAATAGAGTAATTTTATTTTGGATATTGTCTTTTGATGGCCTCTTAATCTGTTCCGTGCCTTTCAATTAACTTCAATGCGTCTGCAAGTGCTGCTTGCTTTAGAAGCAATAAACCAGAAAAGCTTTGAAGACAGCCTTAGCCAGTTCTTGTGACATTTCAAAATGCCTCCGGAAGGCTTGTCGCATCAAATGCTGGTCAGGGAATGCTGAAAACCTTTGAAAGTTCGAGTGAGTGTCTGAGTGATCACTCATGTTTCGACCAGGATTGGATGGGTAGGTTTACATGACTAAGTTGTTGAATGCTTATCTTTGGCTGAGTGTATGAGTGGTTATGTCTGCATGTTGGAGTGGTTATGTCTGCATGTTGGAGTGGTTATGTCTGCATGTTGGAGTGGTTATGTCTGCATGTTGGAGTGGTTATGTCTGCATGTTGGAGTGGTTATGTCTGCATGTTGGAGTGGTTATGTCTGCATGTTGGAGTGGTTATGTCTGCATGTTGGAGTGGTTATGTCTGGCTGGCTGTTGGAGTGGTTATGTCTGGTTAAGTGTTGAAGTGGTTATGTCTGGTTGGGCGTCAGAGTGGTTATGTCTGCATGTTGGAGTGGTTATGTCTGGTTGGGTGTCGGAGTGGTTATGTCTGGTTGGGTGTCGGAGTGGTTATGTTTGCATGTCGGAGTGGTTATGTCTGGTTGGGCGTCGGAATGGTTATGTCTGCATGTCAGAGTGGTTATGTGTGCATGTCGGAGTGGTTATGTCTGCATGTCGGAGTGGTTATGTCTGCATGTCGGAGTGGTTATGTCTGCATGTCGGAGTGGTTATGTCTGGTTGGGTGTCGGAGTGGTGGCACACTTGAGACTCTCATTGGGTGGGGAAGTTAAAAAGCCTATTTTGTGAAGAAATGATGGAAGAGTGCTCATCCTGAACCGATCCTGATAGGGGGTTTATAAATCTGCCAGCATTTATGACACTCGCGAGCCATTAGGTCAGTGAGATGGTGCCGTGGAGAGTTCGAATGAAGAGCCTCAGCGCCATCCACAATGCACTCCCAGTGCATGCATGCTTCAAGCAGCCCTTTGTTGTTTCCGAAGCCCCAACTCAGCATTTTAAAAAGTTAATTTTGAAAATTGTTAAAATAATGAGACATTTTGATTGGCCTAGAAATTCTACGGGCTTAATGCCACTATAATAATATTCGTATTTGTATTGTATTGTATGGTATCGTATTGTATTGTATTGTATTGTATTGTATTGTATTGTATGGTTTTGTATTGCTTTGTATTGTATTGTATTGTATTGTTTTGTATTGTATTGTATTGTATTGTATTGTATTGTATTGTGTTGTATTGTATTGTATTGTATTGTATTGTATTGTTTTGTTTTGTTTTGTTAATTTTCTTTTCAAATTCCAAGCCAATTCTTTCTATTTACGCCACAAAGCAGCTTTAAGCACCCGAACCTTGATGACCCTAACGCTGATTCGGTCTCACTCAAAAACTCAGAGCTCATTCCAACAGCGCCCTCTGGTGAGAGAGATACGCGGATAAATTGAACTATCACGGATGTTCCTGGAAGACCCAACAGTTCCGGAACCTTTGGGAACTCTCCCGTAACATTATTTGCTCACATTAAGCGCTATACTTTTATCCGATATTTAAAATAATGGCACCTTCCAAAACTAAAAGTGGAATTAGATTCACAATGACGTTCGTAAATTATAAAAATAAAAATAAAAAAATATTTTTAAAAAGAGAAAAATGGTGCAGTTTCCATTATTTCCACGGTTTCTTCTCAACTATTGCAGCTCTCAGCTTCCATAAAATTATTATTTTTATTGTCTTTCAAACCTTATTCTTTTTATTTTTTTTATAATTATAATTATTTTTATTTCTTCATATATATTATTATTTTTATTATTTCATAAAAAATAATTATTTTTCAAGTTTTCATAAATTATTTCATTTTTTTAATAAATGATTTTTTAATTATTTATTTATAACTATTATTAGTTCACTTATTGTCATAAATATTATCATCCTCATGGTTTCACAGCATCATCATTTCTATAGGCTTATATCACTTTTATTTCTTTAAGTATTACAAGTAATATTCATGAAACACCTAGACAAAATAATAATAATAATAATAATAATAATAATAATAATAATAATAATAATAATAATAATAATAATAATAATAATAATAATAATAATAATAATAATAATAATAATAATAATAATAATAATAATAATAATAATAATAATAATAATAATAATAATAATAATAATAATAATAATAATAATAATAATAATAATAATAATAATAATAATAATAATAATAATAATAATAATAATAATAATAATAATAATAATAATAATAATAATAATAATAATAATAATAATAATAATAATAATAATAATAATAATAATAATAATAATAATAATAATAATAATAAAATAATAATAATAATAATAATAAATAATAATAATAATAATAATAATAAAAAGAAAAATAAGAAGGTGAAGGAGAAGAAGAAAGAAAAATACTATATTTTAAAATCAACGAAGGGACTTGACTCAAACGAGGCTCACCCTTCCCGAGATGAGGTCAGGGGACATCTTGAGTCTGGTGTCTGTTCCACGGGAGCATGGAGGGAGGGAGACGAGGCAGGGCTGGTTGGAAGGCTGGAAGGAGCTCTGGATGGTGAGGACTTTAGGGGTGTTGGAGTGGTTGTGAGCCCAAGGGAGGTGTGGCGGGTGGTGCGGGGTGGCGTTGGAATCTTTCAAAATAAACTCACCGTTTACTGTGTTTGTGATGTCATTGATTTTGTTATTGTTATTGTTATTATTATTATTATTGTTATTTTTATTGTTGTCGTTGATATACATTTTATTGCTATTGTTATTGTTGTAGTTATCGTCATTGTAATGGAGAATGTTACTTTTACCCTGAGCATCATTGAAGGAGTTATTGTTGTTGTTGTTGTTGTTGTTGTTGTTGTTGTTGTTGTTGTTCTTGCTGTTGTTGACTTCGATATAATCGATAATGCTGTCTATTTCGTAGAAACACGTTGTCAATGTCTTTTTCCTGTTTTTTCTTTTCTTTTTGTTTTTCATGACGTTGGTCGAACTGCTAATTTTGTTTTTTTTGTTGCATGTTTTTGTTTCGCCTGTTTTATTGGCGGCAACATCGAATGCCTTGTGTCCCCTCTTGGGCCTGCCAGCTCCTCTGCCGCTGCAGTTGCGTCTGAACAGGTTGAAGAGAAGGCCGTTGCGCTTGTACCTGTTGCAGGTTTTCCTCTGCTTGATCCTCTTCTTGAGAATGCTCAGAAAGCTGAGCGAGAGGATGAGTGAAAAAGACAAGAACCCCACCAACACCCACGCCAACGTGTCACTTACTGTTCTCCTCCTTAACGTCCCCTTGCGGTGCTCAACTGTGCTGTTGGTGCTGCTGCTGTTGCTGTTGTTGTGGTCTCCAACCTTTGAGAAGTTCTCAACTTTTGGAGTGTCCTTGTGGTTGTTGTTTGTAACTTTTTGGTGGTGGTTGTTGAGTTGTGTTTCGTTTGGAGAGATGTAGTTCGGGAGGTCGAGAAGACTGCAGTGATAGAATGTTAATAGTATTTAGATGGCAAAAGCATCAAACTCACAAGAGACATTCCAGAGCGATTAAGAAAAGATTAAATTAACATAAACTGGAATGAAAGTAAAAAGTCAATTGGTCTCATAAACCTGAATGGAATGATGAGGCAGACATGAAGATGGAAAAAAATTTATTTGAAAATCTCTCAGCCAATAAGCTCTACGTTACAAAGCTCTAATGCCGGAACGCCAAAAGGTACGAATGTGTGAATAGAAATGTCGAAGTCTTGGAAACACGCCTGTGAAGGACTGGCGTGGAATGATGTGTGAAGAAGTCCCAGAGGGAGGAAGCAAAAGGTGGAAAAGACCAGAGGTTGTAAGGGACTCGGGTCACCAGACAGAGACTCTGTCAGTGTTTGTGACGTCATTTTCTTGAGGGTGGAGGTTCTATGTTGATACCTCCATCAAAGGAACTTGTGAGAAGTGGTAAAGGCGGTTGTCGTTTGAAAATTCGTGCTTACGAGGATGCACCAGAAAAGTTTCCTTGGAGTCCTTAATGAATAAACGCAGCATAAAATCGCAAAGGTTATCAGGAGTGTCACAATGGAGAAACTGCATGGAATGGAAAATCATAACAGACGTTTGGATGGGAGATTGAAACGGTGGTTTGGTGTGTGAAGATTTCCATCTTTCTTTATTAAATTTAACTGATTTGATTGGGAGGTCACGGAGGAGAGAAGTCATAGGCGAAAATGAATAGGCAAAATGAATTGATCGTGAGATTGGATGTCGATTGAGGTATGAGCCATAAAGTGAGTGAGAGTGACGTCAGAGACACAAATTGGAAAGGACAACGCGGAATCTGAAATTTCAAAAAGTTGAAGTTTGGGAAGTTGATGTTAAAATGTTGATGTCGAAATTCTGATGTTGCAATGTTGATGTTGGAATGTTGTGGTTGGAATGTTGATGTTGAAATTCTGATGTTGCAATGTTGATGTTGCAATGTTGATGTTGGAATGTTGATGTTGCAATGCTGATGTTGGAATGTTGATGCTGGAAGGCTGATGTTGCAATGCTGATGTTGCAATGCGGATGTTGGAATGTTGGTGTTGGAAGACTGATGTTGGAATGTTGATGTTACAATGCTGATGTTGGAATGTTGAGGTTGAAATGATGATGTTGGAATGTTGAAGTTGCAATGTTGATGTTGCAATGTTGATGTTGCAATGTTGATGTTGCAACGCTGATGTTGCAATGTTGATGCTGGAAGGCTGATGTTGCAATGCTGATGTTGCAATGCGGATGTTGGAATGTTGGTGTTGGAAGACTGATGTTGGAATGTTGATGTTACAATGTTGATGTTGGAATGTCGATGTTGAAATGATGATGTTGGAATGTTGAAGTTGCAATGTTGATGTTGCAATGCTGATGTTGAAATGTTGATGTCGATGTTGAAATGTTACAAGTTGTGAGTTATGTTCGAAAAGTTGAGTTTCAAACGTTGAACTTCAAAAGTGAAACATAGATGAGTTGTCTTGCAAACTAAACAACAAAAGATTTGTGAAATTTAAAAAAAGGCATTTTTGAAAGTTCTTTCAAAATTGAAAACTCGAAAACCTGACAATAGTTTTGGGTGAATAGTCGAGGGAAGTAATGAAAGTGTAGAGAGATGTTTTTTTTAAACAGGAAGTTTAAATGACAGTCAAAACAGATTATTGAGTCAAGAGAGATTGAGAGGTCAAAACTAATTGGAAATATTGAAACAAAAATGATTTTTTGAAATATTTTTTTTAATTATTAAATAACGGAATTGGAAGCAAGTGGAAGGAAACTCGAAAGATGAATCATGATAACAAAATAATAATAAGCAATAAAACAAAATAATAATAATAATAAATAATAAAACAAAACAATAATAAAAATAAATAATAAAACAAAATAATAATAATAATAAATAATAAAACAAAATAATAATAATAATAAGCAATAAAACAAAGAAATAATAATAATAAGCAATAAAACAAAGAAATAATAAAAATAAATAATGGAACAAAAAGAGAACAATAATAAATAATACAACAAAAAGCGAATGAAAATAAATTATAAAATAAAAATAAGTTTTGACAACAGAAGAAAGTTCCAGAAGGATCAATGGATCAAGCGCAGCAGCTGACGATTCATAAAGATATCCCAGCACTGCAAGAACATCACAATCAATATTCAATAGCATCTCCACCTCCTCTTCCTCCTCCTCCTCCTTCCTTCATCTTCTTCCTCTTCCTCTTCTTCCTCCTTCCTTCATCTTCTTCCTCTTCCTCCTCCTCCTTCCTTCATCTTCTTTCTCTTCCTCCTCCTCCTTCCTTCATCTTCTTCCTCTTCCTCCTCCTCCTTCCTTCATCTTCTTTCTCTTCCTCCTCTTCCTTCCTTCATCTTCTTCCTCTTCCTCCTCCTCCTTCCTTCATCTTCTTTCTCTTCCTCCTCCTCCTTCCTTCATCTTCTTCCTCTTCCTCCTCCTCCTCCTTCTTCTCCTCAGTCTTTCATTTTCTTGTATGTGGTCTTAAAAGTGTCACTAAGTTGCTCTTTTGTCATTAGTTCTGCATGGTTGCAGGATGCTTAAACTGTTGAAAGTTTGGTGTTTTGAGCTGGGAAATGATAGGTTGCAGTTGTTGCATTTTGTTGTATGTTTGTTGTTGTATGTTTTATGTATGTTGTTGTATGTTGTTGTATGTTGTTGTATGTTGTTGTATGTTGTTGTATGTTGTTGTATGTTGTTGTATGTTGTTGTATGTTGTTATATGTTGTTGTATGTTGTTATATGTTGTTGCATGTTGTTGTATGTTGTTGTAAGTTGTTGCATGTTGTTGTATGTTGTTATATGTTGTTACATGTTGTTGTATGTTGTTGTATGTTGTTGTATGTTGTTGTATGTTGTTGTATGTTGTTGTATGTTGTTGTATGTTGTTGTATGTTGTTGTATGTTGTTGTATGTTGTTATATGTTGTTGTATGTTGTTTTATGTTGTTATATGTTGTTGTATGTTGTTATATGTTGTTGCATGTTGTTGTATGTTGTTGTATGTTGTTGTATGTTGTTGTATGTTGTTGCAATGTTGTTGCAATGTTGTTTTATGTTGTTTTATGTTGTGGTATGTTGTTGTATGTTGTTGTAAGTTGTTGCATGATGTCACATGTTGTTGTATGTTGTTGCATGTTGTTGTATGTTGTTGTATGTTGTTGTATGTTGTTGCATGTTGTTGCATGTTGTTGTATGTTGTTGTATGGTGTTGCATGTTGTTGTATGTTGTTGTATGTTGTTATATGTTGTTGTATGTTGTTGGATGTTGTTGCAATGTGGTTTTGAACGTCCCACTTTGCAAAGGAGTGAGGAAACGAAGGGAAAGATAAGCCAGCATCCCCATTAGGACCTTAAAACATAAAAGTTTGTGGTGTTGTTGAGTGTAAAAAGAGTTTATAAGCAGTTTGACTACAGACCTCATTTGTGTAAGTGAAGTGAGTCTCAGAAGTGACTTCAATAATGCAGAAAAAGTGGTGAGAGAAAAGTGAGGAAGAGATGAGAAGGAGGTAAAGAGGTGGAGAGGAGGAAGTGAAGAGGAGGTGAGGAGATGGAGAGGAGGAGGTGAGGAAGTGGTGAAAAGGAAATAAAGAGAAAGTGAAGAAGAGATGAAGAGAAGGTGAGGAGGAGGTGAGAAGGTGGTGAGAAAAAGGTGAGAAGGAGGTGAGGAGAAGGTAAGGAGGAGATAGGGTGATGACAGAGAGAGAGTGAGTGGGTAGTGAAGGTGGTGAAAAGGTTGTGTGGAAGTGGAGAACGATGGTGTAAAAGTTATGGAAGAGTGGAAGGATGAGATGGAGGGGTGGAAAAGTGGAAAAATGGAGTGGTGGTGGTGGAAGGGGGGTTAGCTAGTAGGGGAGTGGTGGGGAAGAAGAGAGATAGTGGAAGAAGAGAGAGGAAAGATGGTGGAGAAGAAGAGAGAGGAAAGATGGTGGAGAAGAAGAGAGAGGAAAGATGGTGGAGAAGAAGAGAGATAGTGGAGAAGGGAGGAGAGAGGAAGGCGAGCGAGGGAGCACTTTGTAAACAAGCGCCAGCAATTTATAGTTGGTGCTAGCATCAAATCAAGCAATCACATCACCCACTATAATTTGTTGAGGCAGCAAGGTAAAAAAAACCACCAAAAACAACCCACTCACCAAACAATCATTCAAATATGGAAAAAAACACAAAAACCAATTAATAATCCCAACATATCAACATATCAACATATCAACATATCAACATATCAACATATCAACATATCAACATATCAACATATCAACATGGCAACATATCAACCAGGCACCAGCAATAAAACAACCCACCAATCAATAACAATAAAACACCAGGCAATCAATAACGAAGCGATAAAGCAGGATTTTAAGAAGGGAACACTTTATGCCATATTTGTGGCCATTGGAAGAGGATCCAAACACCAAGATTTATTTCATCAGTGGAGGAAAGAATAAAATTGTCATTGTTCTATGCAATCAAACAAAGGAACCAAAGAATAACTAGCAAATAAAACTCCGCATTTGAAGATGAATCTCAGATTTCAGCGGACAAGTAGTGACGTGTCCTTTGTGGGAGGTAGAACTATGGTTTTTTGGATTAAAAGTTTAGTTTGGAAAGGAATGTAGGCTTATGAGTGCGTCAGGTCTTTGGTTTTGTCCCCTCTTCATGACGTGAGCACACCACGAACTGTGTACTCTACTCTTTGGCCTCATTAAATGATTGTTTGATGAGATGATGAAGATTCTCAAAGCAAAAAGAGTAATAAGAAGTCAATAAAGATTATTATTAAGAAAAAAACAAAAACTATAAAAAGAAGCAAAAAACAAAATAAAAAAAACAAAAAAAAAGAGAAATAAAACGAGGGAATAACAAAAACAAAAATAAATGAAACGAGAAAATAACAAAAACATAAAACGAGAAAAATAACAAAAAAAGAAACTGGGAGAAATATTGGTCGTTGTTGGTCCTGCTTGAAATAGGAGATTTCTCAACTTTTAATTAAAAAACATTATTTTTTTTTATTGGAAGTACGTTCCTTGACGTTCAATCGCTCGTGATGCGTCTAACAGCCACATCGAGTTAAATTCCATACATTGTGTGTTTCATGTTTGTCCTGGGATGCAGGTTGAAAGATTGTATGTTGGACATCCATCACATCAAAGGAATTCTATAAAGAAATCAAAGAAGCCCATGAAAAGCTTCAAAGAACCACACAACAAGAAGCGGAGAAGAACATCAGAAAACGCAGAAATGACTCAACACAGAGAAACACATAGAGGCCCAGAGAAGCACAGAGAGGCACAGAGAAGCACAGAGAGGCACAGAGAAGCACAGAGAGGCACAGAGAAGCACGGAGAGGCACAGAGAAGCTTAGAAAAACACAGAAAGACACAGAGAAGCACAGAAAAACACAGAGAAGCACAGAGAAGAACAGAGAAAGACAACAAGAAGTACAACGTTAAACTGGACGAAGAATGTTTGACAGACCTGTGAGACTCGTGTAGTCTTTGTTGCAGTTGTAGCTGTTTTTGTTTATGTTGGAAAAGTTGTTGTTGTTGCAACTTTTGTTTATGTTGGAGTATTTTTTGTTGTTGTTGCTGCTGTTTGTAGTGTAATAACTTCAATATATCCTGTTTTTGTTGCTGCTGTTGTTGCTGGAAGCGTTTAATTTGTCTTTGTTGTTGTTTATAGCTCTGGTCGTTCTTTAGTTGGTGCCTGTGAGAATGCCTGGGATAACTGTGGGAAGCTTTATGACGCTGTTGACGGTGTGTCTGTTGTTGCTGCTGTTGTTTGTATTGCTGCTGCTGCTGTTGTTGATATATCTGCTGTTGGTTTCGATGTTGTTGTTGTTGATGTTGTTGTTGATGTTGTTGTTGTTTTTGTTGTTGTTGTTGTTGATGTGGTTGCAAGAGAAGTCCCTTGGATCCCTTTACGTTTTGAGTGTTCGCAGATAAGATCTGCTGAGTGTTGGGACGATTGTCGTAATTGATAGGAACATTCATAGCGGCATGGCTGATGTTATTCCTATCTCGATCATCTGCGTCGATATCATCGTCGTCTGCTGTAGATGTCCCATTGAACAGACTGCTCTTCAGACGGTTCTGTGAGTCGAAGAGAGGTACTGAGGGGATGAGAAAAATTTTAGAAATTAATTAAAATGTTTTTTTGTGTATTTATTTTCATATTTTCATTAATAATTGTATTTTAATTTTAAATTGTAATTTCAATTATAATTATGTTTTATTCATAATTATATTCCGATGATGTTTTTATTGTTCAAATCTGAATAATGTCGCGAATGAATTGCATGGCGATGAATTATGTTCGAATACGAGATTTGTTTGAAAAATTCCCGTGGGGGAAATTGATTTCACGTTTGAGGTATCTAATTGTAATTTTTAAAAATGATACTACTCAATGGCGGAAGGTGATATCAATTGGAAATTATCAATAAGAGTGAAAGGTACACGAAAACGTGAGAGGAGTAGAAGAGTAATAAAGCTAAGAATAGTCCAGTGATTGGCACTTGAGCAAGAATAAATGACAACAAAAGAGACATTAAGGAACTCAAAGAGGCCTAAACAATAAAAAACGCCTGCAGCGACTGAAGAGAGGCCTAGAATAACTGAAAGTACCAGTTTTAGAGGTTGTTATTGCGTAACCTTTTGCGTAGTCTGCGGACGTGCCATTAACGGCGTCCCGAGCAGGCGACACGTGGTTGCTTTGATAATGCTCACTTTCGTTCAAGTTTCCGCTATTTCCGTCATCATCGACGTTAGAGTCTACGTGACGTTGTTGATTGTCGGCGTCACCGTGACACACGTCATCGTAAAATTTGAAGTTGAGCTCCAAGTGGGTGAGCATGGAAGGCTTGTTGGCGTTGTGGCAGGTGAGGCGGATGGCGAAGAAAAGTCTCACCAAGGATCTTATGCTCAGCACCACCCGATCCTTCGTGCCCTTTCTGGACTTCAAAAACAAATCTTCTCGTTTGGTGGTGTCGCCTTTGGTCAGCTTTTTGTTTTTAGTTTTTGTTTTAGTATTTATTTTTTTAATTTCAACTTTATTTTTATCAGAATATTTTTTTTTATCCTCGACGATGACGGTGTTTTCACGATGACGTAACGTGCTATTTCCTGTTTTTTCAGCCTTTTGAGCTCGATACTTTGACGCCTTTTCATCTTCTGCCTCATCACCTGATGTTCCTTCAGTAGGACCATCAGAAGGGTGTGTTTCCGACTCATGTTTCTTCCATTGACTCTTGTTTTTCCCAAGCCTCCCACCACTGATGAACCTCCCCAGGGCACCCCCAGCTAACCTCATCACCAGCTCGTACTGGTCTTCGGCTATGGAGAGCAACTGGAACTCTAAGAGGCTCCGATACAACCTCTCACATTCCTTGTTGCAACTTTCTCCATCATCAAAGTTTTTTTCCCCCTCTTCATTGTTTTCCTTCATGCCACCATCACCACCATCACCACCATCACCACCATCACCACCCTCATCACCACCCTCATCACCACCCTCACCACCATCACCACCACCCTCATCACCATCATCATCACCACCATCACCACCACCCTCATCACCACCATCACCACCACCCTCATCACCGTCATCACCATCATCATCACCATCATCTTCTTCCTTCTCATCATCATCATTTTCATTTCCAAGATCTTTATGGGACTGCAGTAGGGAACACGTGGTGAGTTGGTTAAGCCCCACATCCCGATCTTCCACGCTCAAGTAGCCCAGAATGTTCGATGGAACCTCTCCACTCCTCCTCTTCTTCTTCATCCTCCCCTTCCTTTTCTCTTTCATTGACCTGCTTCTTCCATCCTCTCTTCTGTTTTTCATTTCTTTAAACTTTTCCCTCCGCAACCTTCCATTGTAGTGGGCTGTTTGTTGGTGGTGGGTGTTCACGTAGCTCACACTCCGTTCATGGCGTCGTTTTCTCTTCGAGGCAACCACAAATTCCGCGTCACCAACCACACCCATGCTGCAAGAAAACACTATTGTTGGGTCTTGCTGGTGAGGTGGGATGTCCTTTAGAAGGTTTTCTGGGGCTGAATTGTTTTTCTCCTCCTCCTTGTGACTTGCTCCATTGAAGAAGACCGGTTGTTCATTTTTCAAAGCATTTCCACCCAACCCCAAAATCTTCCTACTTCTTCCATCCACATCTTCTTGACTCCCTCCATCCCCCTCCGTCTTATCACTACCCGCCTTCATTCCTTTCAGGTTAGCATCATCATCAGGAGCAGACATAACCCCATCATCGTTCTCTTCCTCCTCTTCAAAGGCAACAGGCGGTTCAGTGACATAATCGATTGAGGAGTGCTTCAACAACATCGACACTGGCAGAGCGTAATACGAAAATGAAACGCTCTTCTCAGATTCCTCAACACCCTTCGGAACACCACCACGCCTTATTTCGCTTTTATTTCCACCTTTAATTACGCCCATATTATTCCGATTCTTATTAACAGGTTTATAATTCCTGATAATATTTTTTTCATGCAAATTTTCTTCCGAATAAGCGGCAACCACGGCATCATCATCGTCGTCGTCGTCGTCGTCGTCGTCTTCACCATCCTTTTGAGAGTCATAAAAGAGTTTTTCAGAAAAGACATAATCAGTTGGAATGTGGTTGAGTTTTTTGATTTGGTAGATGGAGTTGTACTCCAGCTGTGGAGCGTGGTTGTTCACATCAACCACAGCGACAGTCACTTGCGCGTACCCCGTCAGCCGACTGGTTCCTGCGTCGACGGCTTGCACCATCAAGGAGTGGCGGTTGTCCGCATGAGGGGTGTAGTGCAGCTGAGATACCAGTATCAAGTCACCAGTCTCTCTGTCGAGGGCCCATGGCAGGGAGAACGAGAAGAGAGGCTGTACCTCCGAGAGGTAGTCGTTGGAGTTGTTGGAAGGGGTGTGCGGCTGACACTGGTGCCTGGAGCTCTTTCTTGATTTGTAAACCTTGCTGTGGTCTTTGTCGTTTGAGGCGATTTCTTGTTTTCCAAAATAAATTCCGCGTTCACGAAATTGCCTTTTTTGTTTTTTGTATTTTTTGTAATTTTTGAAAACCTCTTTCATCTCCTCTCTATATTGGTTGTGGCTATGCATTTGATGATTAGCACCGGTATAAAAAGTCGCCTGCTTCTTTACTGCTTCCTTCCGACTTCCTTTCCTCCTTTCCCTTTTATGGATGCCAGTTCTAAAAACATTATTTTTCATTCTGCCAGACTCATTAACATCGTAATCTCCACCGTGCACACCTCCAACAGCTTGGCGCGTATGGTGGGTGTGGTGAGAGGGATGGGAGACAAAGACCAGGGGTTTTTCCTGCACGAAGCTGTAACACACATGACCATTTCTACCGGCATCTAAGTCCCATGCCTGCAGGCGGTTGAGGATGCTGAGGACCGCCAGGTCTTCGGGAATGCTGAAGTGGTACGAGGACTGCTCGAAGAAGGGCGCATTGTCATTGATGTCTTTCACCTCCACCCGCACCTCCGCACTGCTCGACCGGCGCTCTTTCCCCCCGTCCGCAACCACCAACTTCATTCCGTACTCTTCAACGTCCTCCTGATCTAGCGCTTGCTTGAGCGATAAGAACAGGTCCCCAGACACCAATTCCAATTCAAATGTTCCAACAATTCTCGCAATGTCTGCAGCCTTATCTTCACCAACATCGAAACCACTGGAACCTCCGCTAGCGTCGTCTTGTCTCCCGGATCGCTGACTGCCATTCAAATGTTTCCCTCCATCCAATCTCGTACTTTCCTTCTTCAAAAAGTTGTTTTTGCGCCTTTTCTCGGAAACATAAAATTTATTTTCTCTATTAGGGAATCCGCAAAAGTAATCGAGGCAATCTCTTGCTTTATCTACGTGTTCTACTCTGTTTTTTTTGTACCACGTGAGCACTAGCGAGTAGGAGTGGATACTGTTGCTGCCAACGTCGTAGTCATGAGCTCTTGGTAATATATACTTGCTGTTAATCCGAGCCGACTCTGGGATTTTGACGGTAATGACGAGGTTTGAAGGCGTTTCGAAAGTGGGCGAATGATCGTTGACATCTCTGATCCGTATGTTTACTAACACTATGCCGTGGAGGCCTCTGTACTGACCTAACAGAACGAGTTGGATGGAACAGGATGGAGTGGGAGGTGAATGAGAGGATGAATTATAAAAAGGAGGAAGAGGAGGATGAGGAGGAGGATGAGGAGGAAGATGAGGAGGACTAAGAGGGACGAAGTGTTCCTGAGAAGAAGACTGAGATGAAAAGGATGGAGAAAGATTTATGGTTGAAAGGAGAATAGGCCTGATTAAATAGGTTGAACCTTCGGGAAGATCAATGGTGGAAGGTGCTGAAGAAGAAGAAGAAAAAGAAGAAGAAGAAGAAGAAGAAGAAGAAGAAGAAGGAGAAAAAGAAGAAAAAGAAAAAGAAGAAGACGAAGAGGAAGACGAAGAAGAAGACATTGGCAACGAAGACGAGTGAGGAAAGTGAGAAATATTTGATAAAAACTCGAGCGAAGACGATGGCGTGGGAGCAGATGCGAAGACGGGAGATGGAGATGACAGGGAAGTGCACATCTCTTCCCTGTCGATCCGTCTGGACATCCTCAGTAAGGAATCCTTTTGAGTTATCTGGAACATTCCTTCCAAAATGGCGTGACCCCGTCTTTTGTGCTTTTTCTTCTTCATATTGGTTTTAAGTGACGAATGAGACTCATCGGTCAAATGAGTTGACAAGATGGAGAAGAAAATTAAAGGCGATGATGAAGATGAAGACGACGATGAAGATGAAGACGATGATGAAGATGAAGACGACGATGAAGATGAAGACGATGCTGATGAAGGAAATGATGTTGGAGGAGCTTTTACAAAAGACGCTTGGAAGACGAGAAGAGGGTGGGGAGGGGAGGTTTGAGTTTGGTGGAGCCATCTAGTGAGCAGCTTGTTGGGGTTGTAGTTGTTGTTGGGGTTGTAGTTGTTGTTGGGGTTGTAGTTGTTGTTGGGGTTGTAGTTGTTGTTGGGGTTGTAGTTGTTGTTGGGGTTGTAGTTGTTGTTGGGGTTGTAGTTGTTGTTGGGGTTGTAGTTGTTGTTGGGGTCGTAGTTGTTGTTGGGGTTGTAGTTGTTGTTGGGGTTGTAGTTGTTGTTGGGGTTGTAGTTGTTGTTGGGGTTGTAGTTGTTGTTGGAATATTTGTTGAAAGTTGATTTTCTTTCGTTGCCATAAAGATCTTCATTATTGCCACGATTAACCTTGCCGTCTTGGATGTTATGTAAGTCAGAAGCATCCTTGACTTTGTGATCAGGGAAGGAGTTTGTATCGGAAAAGTATTCGTCTATGGTGATTGAGTACTTGCGAAGGCCATTCAGGAAATCCCTGGTTAAGTTGGCAGCGAGGAGTTGACGTGGTTGTTCTTCCAACAAGTGGTACTCAAGCGTGAGTGGCAGAGGGGAGGTGAAGGAGGGAAGAAGGTTCATCAGCACAAAAATGTTCAACAATCTACTCATTTTGATGGTCGGAGGGAGAGGAGCGTAGTGTAGGTATAAAGTTGTTATCTTTCTGCCTGCCAGCTCTTTATTAACAAGTAATGTCTCGGTGTTTTGAGCATTCCTTCTTTCTGTTGCGCTTGGTCCTTAAAATAAAAATGAAACTGGATTTTATTTTGAAAATTCTTTTAATAAAATTTTATTAAAAAGTCTACCTAAAACGTTGGTTAAGAATTAATATTACCAATTTTGTGCGCAAGCGTTATTGCCTATATAAACTCAAGACATGTTCAGAACTTAATTCAAAAGGTGCCATGCTGGTCGGCAGCTAATGTGTTTTGAAGATTAAGGGTTTCATTCAAGGCCAAAAAAAGAATTTTAGACGACCTTTGACTCAAAAAATTTGGAAAAACTGTGAAGTTTGGATGTCCGAGAGTGGTGACTGAGTTGTTTAATTCAATTTTCTGTTGTTTTACTTGCTGTAATGGCCAGTCGACAAGAAATTAAAAATCGCTTTCATAATAAAATATTTAATGGCTGTGTAAGATAAAAAAAGAAAAAAAGGAACGAAAAACGAGAAAAAATAAAAATAAATTAAAAGAATAACACAAAAAAATGAACAAAATAATTTTTAAAATTTAGAATAAAAAAAAAAGAAAAAAACTGATTATGAAGGAAAAGTGGTGAAGAGAAAAGAAGGAAAAATAGTAGGAGAGTAGAGGGAGAAGGGTAGGAGCGTAGTGCATAGGAGGGGGTGGTTGGAAGAAGGGATGTATGTATTGAAGGGTGGTTGTAGATAGGAGGGTGGTTGTAGATAGGAGGGTGGTTGTAGATAGGAGGGTGGTTGTAGGTAGGAGGGTGTGATGTCTTGGGGGTGGTTGTAGATAGGAGGGTGTGATGTATTGGGGGTGGTTGCATTGGAGAGTGGTGTAATGGATTGTGGGAAGGTCGTGAGAGATGGATGCATCAAAGTCGTCACAGCGGCCTTCCACAAGGTGTGATTACTCGCTTCAGAAGCAGGGGGCTAACGAAAGTTTTTGCAATTCAAGTTTCACCCCTAATTATTCTAATTTCCTGAAAGCCTGTCAGCCTGACGTTCGTGAGTGGACCAGTTTCCAATTGTTGCCTTTTTCTCCTCTTCCTCTTCCTTCTTCTTCTTTTTTCTTTCTTTTTTTTCTCTTCATCTTCTTCATATCTTTTTTTCTTTTTAGCTTCTTTCTCCTCATTCTCCACTTCTTCCTCTTTTGCCTTCTCTTCCTTTTCCATCTTTCCTTCTTCTTCTTCATCCTCCCCCTTCTCCTCCTCCTTCTCCTCCTCCTCCTCCTCCTCCTCCTCCTCCTCCTCCTCCTCCTCCTTCTCCTCCTCCTCTTCCTCCTCCTCCTCCTCCTCCTCCTCCTCCTCCTCCTCCTCCTCCTCCTCCTCCTCCTCCTCCTCCTCCTCCTCCTCCTCCTCCTCCTCCTCCTCCTCCTCCTCCTCCTCCTCCTCCTCCTCCTCCTCCTCCTCCTCCTCCTCCTCCTCCTCCTCTTCCTCCTCCTCCTCCTCCTCCTCCTCCTCCTCCTCCTCCTCCTCCTCCTCCTTCTCCTCCTCCTCCTTCTCCTCCTCCTCCTCCTCCTCCTTCTCCTCCTCCTCCTCCTCCTCCTCCTCCTCCTCCTCCTCCTCCTCCTCCTCCTCCTCCTCCTCCTCCTCTTCCTCCTCCTCTTCCTCCTCCTCTTCCCCCTACGAGGTCGATAGTTCGCAAAGGAACAGATAAATAGGAATTTGGAATGCATTTAGAGAGACAATTGTGAGTGCATTTCAAATCAAATTCTCAAAATGAGTTTCCAAACGCAATAAATATTTTTCCCAACCCAAGTATTTGTTCAGTTATTTATGAAGATTCGCAAAATAAAGTTCTTAAACCACCAATAACAAGAAGAGTTTACACCGAATTTGCCTTTAAAAATTAAAAGATCAATACTTGAAGATCAGATAAGCCGTCCATCAGGACATTGATTTCGGTGGGAGTTTGATGGTGGTTGCAGGGGGTTTGTGGTCTCTCATTGGCGGTCTTGGTGAGCAAGATGATAAATCAATAATTGTTTGAATCAGGTTTTTGGAGAGCTAAACAACATTTATAAAATGATTGCAGACGAAGATTCCCTACAAAAACTCCATACAAGACTTATATACAAAGATTCCATACAATAATTTGCCACGATGACGAACACCATTAGTATCATTGACTGCAATGGCTGCTCAAGCAAGCATGCAAACAGCATTCCTCTGCGGAGTGGAAGTGCAGATCTTGTTGGCGTTCTAATTGTTCTTTCTATGTTCCACCACATCTGGGCTTCTCAAAAAATTTTTCTGTGGTTGCGACAAGGCAACAATTTTCAATGCAAAAAACTAAAATTCAATGCAATGCAATGCAATGCACTGAAAACTTGAAGTGCATTGGAAAGAAAGGCAATGAAATACGATATGAAGATGGGATGGAGGAAAAATACTGTTTAATGCATGAGATGAATGCAGTACAACACAATTCTATCTAATACAACACAATACAATTTGATACAACACAATACAATCTGATACAATCCAATTCAATTTGATACAACACTATTCAACTTGATACAACACTGTACCCCTTGATACAACAAAGTTCAACTTGATACGACACAATACTACGTACTGCAACAAACGCTGAGACATACGGCTTAGAGGCCTTGGTCCACTGAAGCTTTGAGACCACTGGAAGGTCTATGCAGGCATTTTGACGAGTCAAAACATCATAAAGAGGTCTCGATCCTTCATAATTCGATCAGGGATCCTCTCCCATCGCAGTAACTGGATTCAAGCAGAGTGGCCTCGCATACCCACACCTTCCGTCCACGTTGGACTTGGAAATGTCACCATAAAAAGCAGCACGTTAGGTTTATTAAATAAGTATCCATGCAATGAATGAATTCGAAAGATGCTCTCACGTTGAAGGCCAAAACGCTCGTTCTGCAGGCATCAGTAAACGTTCAGTGCGCCAAAGAATTGGAATATTCTGGATGGAAGGCACAGGGATTTGAGGAGTAATTATTATATTTCTGTCATTTCGTTTTTAAGCCTTCTCGTGGTGTCTTAAGTGTACTTTTGACTTATGATCCAATTAGACAGTCGTTCCAGGTTTTGCGAGACGAAGTCTGGAGAAATATTCAAATAAGATCATTTTGATGATCAACAGAAGCCCGTGCGCTACAAGGAGGCACGACAGAACAGGGTTCTGATGGTTTTGGGAGATACTGGTGAAGAAGATTACAAAAGAGAAAACGCTCTGTGAAGTACTGTAAGGATGGTTAGAGAAGTGGTGATGAAGGGAGTGGTTAGAAGAATGGTGGTTGGAAAAGTGGGAAATTGAGAAGTGTATAAAAGACTTGTCATAAAGATGTGTGGAAGGATTGGTGGTTGAAAGAGGGAAGGTGGAAAGAGTGGTGGTTGAAAGAGGGAAGGTGGAAGGAGTGGTGGTTGAAAGAGGGAAGGTGTAAAGAGTGGTGGTTGAAAGAGGGAAGGTGGAAGGAGTGGTGATTGAAAGAGGGAAGGTGGAAGGAGTGGTGGTTGAAAGAGGGAAGGTGGAAGAAAGGAGATGAAAGAGAGGAGGTGGAAGATGGAGGGTAGAAGAGGAAAGAAGGAAGTAAGGCAATGAGGGAGTGGTTGAAGAGGTGTTCCACAAACTGGCATGCACTCCAGTGAGGGACCTTTGCAACTTGTTGATTCGTGGAAGTTAACTTTCCTTTTGCAAGATGAGAGGCCGTTGAAGTTGGACCTTTGAAAATAAAAAATAAAAACACGGGGAGGCATAAAGCACTGCCGGAATTTTGTGGAACTGTTTTCATAAATCAGTTATAAAATTTTCAAATCCCGAGGGTTCTTTTGCATGAAAATTGGAAAAAAAATTTTTGAAAAAATATATAAAATGGAAAAATTATAGTTGTTTTGTATATTTTAGCATGTTATTAACATAAAAACCGATGCAAACACAAGAACTTGAAGCAAAAAAATAAGATCCACGTGTGGAAGATAATGTACCGTCGAGGTTGGCATTGAGAATGCAAAATGAAAACAAAATTGACGGCAAAAGTGTTTTAAAAATCAATTTTTAGGAAGTTTGGATGAAAAAATTAACTGAAACTTCCAAAAGAGCCAAAATGTGATTGAAAAAAATACAATTTGACGGGGAAAACTTGCAGTTTTTAAATTTGAGTTTTTTCAAAAGTTGAAAATGTGAATAAAATTTTTTTCAAAAGGATTGTTTTCCTTGATGGAAGCAGAACTCCAGTTGAGGCTGATTGTGAATGGAGTTTTTTAACGGATCACCCTATGTTGAGGAGCGCTTGTCACTCGACAGGATCATGGGGTGTTCGCCTTTATTGGGAACTGGAAAGGTCCTTGTGGTTTCGAAGGGTTCATTGTGGTCGGATGTGGTTTACTGTGGTCTAATGTGGCGTTGTGTAGTTCTATGTGGCGTTGTGTGGTTCTATGTGGCGTTGTGTGGTTCTATGTGGCGTTGTGTGGTCTGATAAAAAGTTGTAGGGTTTAATGTGGTGTTGTGTGAGCTTATGTGGTGTTGTGTGAGCTTACGTGGTGTTGTGTGAGCTTATGTGGTGTTGTGTGAGCTTACGTGGTGTTGTGTGAGCTTATGTGGTGTTGTGTGAGCTTATGTGGTGTTGTGTGAGCTTATGTGCTTCCGTGTGATTGCCTGGGCCTTTCTCTCCTCCTATCCTCTCTGGCACTCGGAGTGAACAAAGGCATGGAAAAAACATCGAAATGACCAGAGGAACTCACGAAAGAGAACATAAAGTGGAATTGATTTCAAATGGAAACGTGAGAAGCCGTACAAGTTTTATGAGAGTGGAAATTTTAAAAATGGATAAAAACATTGAGGCAATTGTATTCTGGAAAAGTTCCATTCGTGCTTCTGCATCGGTTGAGCTCATTGTGGAATTAATCTGAAAGCTTTTTGGATTGGAAAATACTGAAAATCTTTGAGAAGGCACAAAATAACAGTTCAATCTTTGTTCCACGGATGAAGAGGTAATAAGCAAAAGTTTTGTGGAAAAGTATACGTGGAAGATGCGCTGGTAATGTCGCTGTGTTGTTGCTGTGTTCGGCAGTTGGAGAGCCCTGAAGCGACAATGAAGTCCTTTGGAGTGGGCATGGAGTATTGTAAGGGGGGTTTGGAATGTGTAGATTGGCAGAGTTTAGAGGGGAAAAGGAAGAAGGAGAAGTTTAAAGAGGGAAGAAAGAGGAAAGTTGAAAGAAAAACGTGAAAAGAAAAAGAAGAAAAAAAGAAAAAAAAAAGAAAAAAAAAGAAAAAAAAAGAAAAAAAAAAGAAAAAAAAAAGAAAAAAAAAGAAAAAAAAAGAAAAAAGAGAAAAAACGAGACGGGAGGAGGAGGGAGGAGGTTTAAAAAGAGTATTTCCCGAGTGTCCCAACAGGAACTGAGTGCATTGCGAATGCACCAGGGTCTCTGCGGAGGTAATAGCGCTGTCATAATATTTGCCTTTGTGTTTTTGTCGTTAAGTGACTCAAAAAATTAATCGTAAAGGTTTTGAAAGTGCGTGTGGTGGTGGTGTTGTGGTTGTGTTGTAGTGATGTTGTGGTGGTGTTGTGGTGGTGTTGTAGTGGTATTGTGGTGGTATTGTAGTTGTGTTGTAGTGACGTTGTGGTGGCGTTGTGGTGATGTTGTGGTGGTGACGTTGAAATGACGTTGTGATGGTGACATTGCTGTGATGGAGTTTTTTTTGAGTTTTAGTCGTGTGTGATAATGAGGTAATGTGGCATTGTGATGGTGAAGTGACGGTGGCGTTGTGAAAGAAATTATTGACAGGTGGCATGAAAAAAAGGTAAAGTGAAGGAAGAGCTGAAAGACAACGAACACATCACGTGATGTATCCAATTCGTTCTCGCATGTTACGAAGCAATAAGCTGCTTCAAGATGGGTTTGAAGGAAGTGATTCATGATTGTTCAAGGCGCACAAATGAGAGGAATGACGCCACTGAAAAGAACTGTAGACGAACAACTCCAGTCACCCCAAAGGACACAGGCAGGTGGGTGCTTTGATGAACTGTTGAAGTGAACCAATGATTTTAGAGCCTCTGTGTCTCGATGGAGGCCTCCCTAATGCGTCCCAAGGACTTCTTGATCCTCACTTTCTTAGTCCACTTGCTTTTAAGCCTTCCTCTTCGCCAGGAGGTCACAAAGTGCACGTGTGTGTGTGTGTGTGTGTGTGTGTGTGTGTGTGTGTGTGTGTGTGTGTGTGTGTGTGTGTGTGTGTGTGTGTGTGTGTGTGTGTGTGTGTGTGTGTGTGTGTGTGTGTGTGTGTGTGTATGTGTGTGTGTGTGTGTGTGTGTGTGTGTGTGTGTGTGTGTGTGTGTGTGTGTGTGTGTGTGTGTGTGTGTGTGTGTGTGTGTGTGTGTGTGTGTGTGTGTGTGTGTGTGTGTGTGTGTGTGAGTGTGTGTGTGTGTGTGTGTGTGTGTGTGTGTGTGTGTGTGTGTGTGTGTGTGTGCGTGCGTGTGCACGTGTGTGTGCGTGCGTTTGTGTGCATGTATGTGTGTGCGTGTGAGAAGGAAGAAAAATAATGAGAAATCAATGACACAAATTGACGGATAATGAACATCAGCGGTTTGTTGCAGCGGCCATAAAGCATGAAACACGGTGGTGACTGTTGAAATGGAGTTTTAATGCGGAAAGAAGTGACATCATAATGTTGAGAAAGATAAAAAATGATCAGAATAACGGTCAATGAAAATATATAAAAAAATTAATGAAAAAACTAAAATTTAAAAAAAAATGAAAAGTCAATAAAAGTATATTAAAAACGGGTATAAATCTAAATAAAAACACTGGTAAAAAAAAAATGGATTTTTCAATGGAAAAATTTTTTATGAACAAAATAAGAACTGTGAATTATTTTGAATCACCTGCGCCTGATTATCGAAGTTTTAAAAAATATATATTAATTCTCTAGCACAGGTCGTTAAGGGTTGAAGAGGTTTTGAGTTTTTATTCCTGTTTTTTTTTCTTTTTCTTTTTTTAGTTCAATTTTTATTTTTCATTTTATTTTTTATTTCATTTTTTATTTTATTTTTTATTTCAATTTTTATTTTATTTTTTATGTATTTTTTCTTTATTTTATTTATTTTATTTTTTATCAAAATCTCTCTTATAGTTTTTTTTATTATTTTTCTTTGACTTTCTGTTTTAGTTTCATTTGATGTATATATTTAGTTTTGCAGCTTGCCTTATATTTATTATTTTTATTTATTTTTTTTTTCCATTTTGTTTCAAAACTTCTATTTGATCTGAATTTTATTTGAGTTTTTTCTCTTCTTATTTAAGTTTCCTTTTACCTTCTATGGCTCTCCCTATTACAGCTTTCTCTCTAAAAAAAAACTTCCTGCTAAAAATTTCACATCCCCTCAAAATTTTTTGACCAATATTAAATAAAAATATTAATTTTTTTTTCAATAAATTCAAAATAATTTCATTAAATAAATTATGTTAATTAATATGATTGTTTCCGATTAAACATCTATAACCATTTTCGTGAAAATACACCAATTGTTTCGAAATAGGTCGTACAGCGCACCACGAAGCTAAGCAGGCAGGTAGGCAATGACTTCAGAAAAGTATTAATTAAAAACGAAGCGCCACATGCTGCTCCTCACGTCTAAATCAACACGTGATGAATTACCCTCTAGCTAATCTCTCAACATCCTCCTGCTGCTCATTCTACAATCTCTCGTACACAACCTCCTTTCTTCCTTTTCTTCAAACACTCACACCTACATCCTCTTTCCTTCTTTTTTTCCTCCTCTTCCCTCCCTCCTCTTCTCTCCATCCTCTCTTCCCCTTCCTCTCCTTTTCTCCCTCTTCTTCTCTCCCTCCTCTTCTCTCCCTCCTCTTCTCTCCTTCCTCTTCTCTCCCTCCTCTTCTCTCCTTCCTCTTCTCTCCCTCCTCTTCTCTCCTTCCTCTTCTCTCCCTCCTCTTCTCTCCTTCCTCTTCTCTCCCTCCTCTTCTCTCCTTCCTCTTTCCTCCAGCTCCCACAACCCTTTCATTTTCATGCCTCATGCTACTTACCATGTCTTTGTTAGCTCTTTTAAGTTTCATTGGTGGGGGTGGAATATTAAGTCACACAGCGGTGTGTGTACTTCATGTATTTTCTTGGAGATATTTCACATTTAATATAAAAACAACTCAAATTACAACTTCAAAACGATTGTGAAATGAGTTGAATTTCCAACTTGGAACTTTCCACAACTCAGGCGCTGATCGTCGTTCAAAGGTCATCACCACTCATTTCGAAGTCTTTTTGTTCACACAGCCGCCACATTACTTCTTTTATTTCCCCTTTGTTTCCACTCGCCCATCTCATTGTGCTTGGTGTGATCAGCTGATCAGCTGGTCAGGTGGTCAGGTGATCAGGTGGTCAGCTGGTCAGGTGACCAGGTGGTCAGCTGGTCAGGTGACCAGGTGGTCAGCTGGTCAGGTGGTCAGGTAGTCAGGTGGTCAAGTAGTCAGGTGGCCAGGTAGGCAAGTGGTCAAATAATCAGCTGGTCAGGTGGTCAGCTGGTCAGCTGGTTAGGTGGTCAGGTAGTCAGGTGGTCAAATGATCAGCTGGTCAGATGTTTGGTTGTTCATTTCCATCGTTGCTCTACTCAACTGGCAACAATTTCGAGTCCTCTCCGGTCTCTGCAAACAAGCAGACCACTTTTATACTTTTTCTACTTTTTTTTCACCCCTCCCTCTCAACTTTTCCTTCCACTTCTCCCTCTCTCAACTCTCTCTTCTACCTCTCCCTCCCACTTCTCTCATGCACCGCCACCCTCCATAACCCCTTCACTTCCACTTTGAAATCTTCAACTTGCTGCCTACAAACATCTACCTCATACCTCCCTTCTACCCCACATCCCCGTTCTACCTCATATTTCCTTCCACAGGGAGACTTCCAAAATGTCTTTCAAAAATATTTTCCATTTTTTCAGCTCAAAAAAAACTGTTGAGTTTTCAGACCACCCGTCTATTGAACATCTGAGGATGCCTCAAACAGGGCTCAAAGTGGTTATAACCCGTTCTTAATTCCCACGACATTTTTCATAGTAATCCTTCTTCTGCAGCGTGAGTTGTCTGCCGAATTAATGGACCATTCATCATTTCAAATCGCATTTGACATTTCACAGACGTTGATCAAGGATGGATGGAAGGTGGATTTTTGTGGGAGGAGGTGTGAAACTGGGTGATACTGATTCTATTTTTGGCGCCATTTTATTCTTTTATGAGTAATATAAAAGTGACACGTGACCGTTATATTGGAAACTCATTGGTCCGTGGTTTGTGGGGGTTGTCCCGAAGAGCAAATGACCTTGTGGGGTTTTATCTCCTGAGGAATCTAAAAATTGACCAGTCCCCACTCTCCTCCCTCCATTCCTCCATCCACACCCTCCTTCTTCCCCTACTCCATCTCCATCTTCCTGCCTCCCCTTATCTATCCACCCCCTCCTTCCCCACCTACTCCATCCCCATCTTCCTGCCTCCCCTTATCTATCCACCCCCTCCTTCCCCACCTACTCCATCCCCATCTTCCTGCCTCCATTCCTCATCCACACAACATATATTTTCATTTTTCCATTTCCACAACCTTCATCCCTTCTTTTCCCATTTTCAAAACTTTCATCTTCTTCTTTCAATCATTCTTCCCTACATCATCCTCCTTCTCCCACCCTCCCATCCCTCCACTGCCTTCATGAAACCTTTCAAATAGGCAGATTCCATAATTATGTGGTACTTCACATCCCAGAAAGAAACGAAAGCATTAAAAAGCATCCAGACCAAAGATAATTCCAAATGGTTCCTCTCTTCCCTTCACTCGTCTCATGCCTTCCAACCCCCACCACCGCCTCATGCCTTCCAACCTCCACCACCGCCTCATGTCTTCCAACCTCCACCACCGCCTCATGCCTTCCAACCCCCACCACCGCCTCATGCCTTCCAACCTCCACCACCACCTCATGTCTTCCAACCTCCACCACCGCCTCATGCCTTCCAACCTCCACCACCGCCTCATGCCTTCCAACCTCCACCACCGCCTCATGCCTTCCAACCCCCACCCCCCCCACCACCTCATGCCTTCCAACCCCCCCCCCCCCCACCACCTCATGCCTTCCAACCCCCACCACCGCCTCATGCCTTCCAACCCCCCCCCCCACCGCCTCATACCTTCCAACCCCCCCCCACTCTCTACTTCCCCACGTTACATAAAATTTTTCGCTGCATTTTTTGCGAGTGTTTTTAAGGCGTTTTCAACAAGCTCAATAAAGCATCGTTGAAGCGATCTTCATGCCCCTTAACGTTGCAGTTCTCCTCGTTTAAAGGCCGTCAAATATTTTTGTCTGCAAAGACAAAACTTCCATTGTGCGAGGTTTTGCTCTCAAATGAAGCCACTAAGTTCATTTGCGAAAATTGAGTTTCAACATACAGCGATCACCATGTCTTCCAATGCTTTCACGTGTGCACTCGTCCGTGTTTCGTTAAAATTATTTTTTTCTTCTCATTCTTTTTTATCTTCTTCATCTTTTTCATCCTCTTCATCTTCCTCATCATCTTCATCTTTTTCATCTTCCTCATTTTCTTCATCTTCTTCATCTTCCTCATCTTCTTCATCTTCCTCATCATCTTCATCTTTTTCATCTTCCTCATCTTCTTCATCTTCCTCATCTTCTTCATCCTCCTCATCTTCTTCATCTTCTTCATCTTCTTCATCTTTCTCATCTTTTTCGTCCACCTCATCTTTTTTATTTTTTTATTTTTATTTTTTCATTTTTGTTCTGTTTCCTCATTTTTTTGTTTTTATCTTCTTCTTCATCTCCTCATTCTCTTTATCTTTTTCATCTTTCTTATGACAACTTCATCTTTATTTTTTCTTTTTCTCCGTCCTCCTGCTTTTCATTTTTCTTATCTTTTTTATCCTCTTCTTCTTCATCTTCCTCATCTTCCTCATCTTCCTCATCTTCTTCATCTTCTTCATCTTCTTCATCTTCCTCATCTTCTTCATCTTCTTCATCTTCTTCTTCTTCCTCCTCTTCCTCATCTTCCTCATCTTCCTCATCTTCCTCATCTTCCTCATCCCCTTCCTCTTCATCATCTTCCTCATCTTCTTCATCTTTTTCATCTTCTTCATCTTCCTCATCTTCTTCATCTTCCTCATCACCGGACAGTGTTACTTAACGATCTTCTCAAATTTCCACACAGACGGTTGTTGTGTCGGAGTGGAGTGACGACTTCAATGTACGTTCGTTTGTCACGCGTCTTTTAAAACCACAATGTGAGCGTTGCAAGCACACGTGACCATTTATACGTACACGTGATCTCATCATCTTTTGTGTCTTTGATACTCTTCTGCGCCGTCGTCACGTGACGGTAGCCGGGATTAAAAGACGCGAGATTTCGATTGAAATCGAAGGCTGATGGATGGCTGTGATGCTGCATGGGATACCTTTTCTCCATGGCAACCGGTGGGTTGCTAAAAGTCTTGGGAAAAGGAAGGAAAGAAGGAAGAAAGAAAGAAGAAAAAAAAAGAAAAAAAGAAAAAAAAAGAAGAAAAAAAGAAGAAAAAAAGAAGAAAAAAAGAAAAAAAAAAGAAAAAAAAAAGAAGAAAGAAAAAAGAAAAAAAAAAAGAAGAAAAAAAGAAGAAAAAAAGAAAAAAAAAAGAAGAAAGAAAAAAGAAAAAAAAAGAAGAAAAAAAGAAGAAAAAAAAAGGAAAAGAAGAAGAAGGAAGAAAAGGAAAGAAAAAAGAAAAAAGAAAGAAATGAGGAAGAGAGAGAAGATCTGGAGTATTGGTAGAAGAATGTTTGATAATCGTGCAACACGCCCATTGGGACAACTGATTCTTCTGCTACAGCTGCATTCGACTTAATATGCCTCGTGCATCAGTCATTCCTGCTGGACAACAGGAGGAGTTTGGAGCGTGGAGTGATAGATGGGTAGGCACTCCTTCATGCATGAAACAAGTCATATTGGCGTGGTGTTGTGGCGAAGGAAGCCGTAGAACGGCTGTTTATTTCGTCAGCTCGCCAGCCCATACGACTATAAATCGCTTCCTTTTCTGGTCATTACTCTGAAGTCTCTCATTCTCCTTGCCTCCCACTCTTTCATTTTTGTTTCCGATTTCTCATCTTTCGTCGTTTTTATGTATTCCTTGTTTCTGTTCTTCACTTCCTCCTCCTTTTATCTCAATCCTCCACACCTCTTTTTCTATTCTTCCATCCATTTCCAGCCACCACCATGGTAACACTGAATACGCCAGTCCTTGCAGGCGCTATCTCCATGCAGTGACACAACAGCAGACTGCAAGACAACCGGACCACTCAATCCTCCTCCGCCTTCTTTGTTTCCCTTCAATTGATTTCCCTACTGTATTCACTTCTCCCCCCGCTCCAACATATACCTTCCACCTCCCATTATTCAATCCTGTATCCCATTAACCGGCCCCAACCGTGGTGTAATTTCCACCTCAAGAAGCTGGTTTCATGACATATGCTGACAGCTACTCAAGAATGATTATCTTAGTTGTATCAGTGCTTGCGATGTTGCCCAAGTGTGTGTTTTTGTGAATTTCTTATCTTCTTTTCTATCACTTGTTTCTTCCACTGCCTCAATCAGGTCTTCTCCTCCCCTTCCCCCTTCATTCTTTTATATCTTCTTTTTACGGATCTTTCTATCTTTTTTTACTTTTGCTCCACCCTTCTACATCCTTCTCCATCCTTCTCCATCCTTCTCCATCCTTCTCCATCCTTCTCCATCCTTCTCCATCCTTCTCCATCCTTCTCCATCCTTCTCCATCCTTCTCCATCCTTCACCATCCTTCTCCATCCTTCTCCATCCTTCTCCATCCTTCTCCATCCTTCTCCATCCTTCTCCATCCTTCTCCATCCTTCTCCATCCTTCTCCATCCTTCTCCATCCTTCTCCATCCTTCTTGACCACCTCCACCTTCTCCTCTCCACTGCATTCTAAGGAGGTTCTTTTATTAATTTATTGGTGAAGAGCTGTTTTAATTGTTGTGGTGCTGATGATGATGCTTGAAGGCTGACAAGTGCACCGTTGCTGCTGTTGTTGCTGTTGTTGCTGCTGTTGTTGTTGACGTTGCTGTTGTTGCTGCTGTTGTTGAGGTTGCTGTTGTTGTTGTTGTTGTTGTTGTTGCTGTTGTTGTTTTTGTTGTTACTGCTGATGTAATTGTTTCTGATTTGTTGTTGTTGTTGTTGTTGTTATTGTTCTTTTTGCTGCTATTTTTGACTCCACTTTATTGTTGTTATTGTTGTTGTTGTTGTTGTTGTTGTTTTTGTCGTTGTAATTGTTATTGTTGTTGTTGTTGTTTTGTTGTTGTTGTTGTTGTTGTTGTTGTTGTTATTATTGTTGTTGTTGTTTGTGTAGTTGTTGTTGTTGTTCACATGGTTGTTATCGTGATGAAGTCCAATTTTGTTGTCGTTATTGTCATCGTCATGAAGATTAATTTCTCTGAAACCTCGAAATATATTCTTCCTATTAGTCATTTATCAGCCTGATCGAGATTACAGCTTCATCAAATCTCCCGCCAATTGCATTTTTACATCCGGACCACATCGGGAAACTTTTAAAAACTTCTATCGCACGAATTTATTCCGAATTTTAAACATCCAAACAGAATTGCCGAAGGCTTCCGTAAGTATGAGTTGATCCAGATTTGCTTCAAAAGCGTTTTAAAAAAATTTTTAATCAATTTTAGATTTAATGCCGCTTATAAACCACTGAAGTTGTGTTGTTGGTATGAAACAAAAGAAAAAACAAATGAGGGAAGAAATTGAGGAGATAAAAGCAAATAAGAAGAAAATGAATAAGTTAGAATAAAAAAAACGAAATAAAATGAATAATGGAGGTGGTGGGAGGTTCTCTGTTACTTGCAAGCCCGCTGGAGTGTGCAGGTTGTTGTGGAAGGTGGCCAGAGTGGTTGTAGAGACCACGGTTGAAAGACATCTTCTCAATCATGAGTAACCCTCACACAAACGTAGGCTCAGTTGATGGAACCATCAAGACTTTGGTTTTTCAATACTCGGCAGGAGTCATTAGACGGTTTCATTTAATTACTTGATGAAACTAACGATGAACGGCTTGGCACGTTGAACGGAGAGGAAGAAAGCCGACAAGCATTGCCACTGATTGAAATTTCAAATTCACGGTTGTAATGAAGGATTCAGCATGAAGCGAACCAAGGAGTTCTTGCAGAGCAGCTCACATGTTGGGGTAGAGTCAACTCACAAGAGGCGCCATCGGAGCACGATTCAGATGGCGTTCGAAGTGGCGTAACTCCACAATAGCTCCAATGCCTCTCTTATCTTCAAGACCTTTCTCTACTTCAAAGCCTCATGGACCACTCGAACATCATCTCCGCGGTTGTCCACTGCACCTACCAACGCTCCGTGAAGGTTTAAAAGTCACAGACTCAAGTGGGACTTTCAAAGGCTTGAGTTTTCGGACCAGTTTGAAAAGTTGTAACCGGTGTTGGGTTTGAGAAGTTGTGACACAACCAACACTAGCTTGAAAAATAGTATTTGAGTGTGAAGTTAACAGTTCAAACTGTGTGAAGCAATCAAGCTCTGCTGTCTTTTTATATCGTTTTTATTAAACATATTGAAAATTAAAACTCCGTCGACTGAAAGTCAAATGTGCCAACGTAACACACACACGTGGATGCATTTGAAGGGTTGTTGGTTTTGAAGCAACTATGAAGCGAACAGAACAGACTTTGTGGTGTTGTGAGGGTGCGTGGAGGTACAATGGAGCTTGGAAGGAGGCTCAAAGGTCTTAATACAATACAATACAAAAACGAATATTATTATTGGCATTAACCCCGTAGAGTTTCGAGGCACTGAAGCGACACTTCATCAACGCAGCAAGCCTCAAACATTGCTCCTTTGTTGAAATACCTTGCAAACCACGCCTCGTAAAAATAAAAGACATTCATGCAAATGGAAGTCCCTGTATGGGTTGATGGTGATATATGGCACCGCATACTATCTCTCCCCTCACTCCCACTTCTCTTTTCATATTTCCTCTCACTTCTTCCTCCTTATCTCATTTCTTCTCTCACTTCTCCCTCCTTATCTCATTTCTTCTCTCACTTCTTCCTCATTATCTCATTTCTTCTCTCACTTCTTCCTCCTTATCTCATTTCTTCTCTCACTTCTTCCTCCTTATCTCATTTCTTCTCTCACTTCTTCTTCATTATGTCATTTCTTCTCTCACTTCTCTCACTCCTCCTTGTTTTCAAAGGCACAAAAGCACCAAGGGACTTTATGGTTGTCAGTTGTCATTGCAGGTATCATTAAACCACCGACATTTGATCTTCCTCGACATCTCCCGCATTCCTCCTCCTACGAACCACTCATAAATTCTTCATTTGGGCCTCTTACCCCTTCATCAATGCGTTCTTTTTTCCTTCCGTTTTCCAACTATTTCCTTCCGTTTCCCAACTATTTCCTTCCGTTTTCCAACTATTTCCTTCCGTTTTTCAATTTTTCTCTTCCGTTCTCTACCTATTTTTTCCGTTCTCCAACTATTTTCATCCATTTTCAAACTGTTTCCTTCCGTTCTCTAACCATTTCCTTCCGTTCTTCAACCACTTCCTTCCGTCCTCCACCACCTCCACCACCCCAACCTCCACTGCCATCAACTGCCGGTTGTACAACTTTCGTCTTCACGAATGTTGATGGACGAACTCGTCCTCAGAATAATTCTGAAAATTTATCATTTTATTTCTGTTTGGGAAACAGCGTCCTTCTTCGAAAGATCCCTATGAAATGGTGGGTGTCATGTTTTCTAATAAATCTCATTTGTGAAGCGCCAAAGCAAGGAACTAAAAATTTTCTTTCAGAAGATCATTCTAGGGTGGTAAAGAGAGGCAGGGTCGTGTGGCCCCGGCTTTGGTGTCCCAGAAAGCACGCACAATAGAGCAAATAGAGCCTTCTTGAAGTGCTGTTCCAAAGAGGATTCATAAGAGGCAATGAATTTGACAGGCTTCCAAGGGAAGCATGTCAAATAAGTTTCAATTACAAAGGTTTTTGTGTCGTTGTGTGGTGCGGCTGTGCAATCTTTCGCCACCAGACGTAGACGCAACCCTGGAGTTCCACTACCATCATTCCTTAGGCCATCATCTCCCGCTTCAACCTTTTCATTTTTTTAAATTATAGTTTTAACATTTCAGGGTTCAATATTAACAGTTTCAATTTTTTAGTTTCAATTTTTTTAGTTTCAATTTTTTTAGTTTCAATTTTTTTAGTTTCAATTTTTTTAGTTTCAATTTTTTTAGTTTCAATTTTTTAGTTTCAAAATTTTGGTTTATAAAGTTCAGTTTGCAAAAGTTCACTCTACATCATCACAACCACTTCCCCTTCAAATGTTACAAGGAACACACCAACGATTATATTGAATTTCGCCTAAGATTTATGAACTTCGTTTCTGCGATAAGTTTTTAATCCGGTACTGCGTGGGGAACATTTGTTTTTCGCGGAATAATCATTTTCAAAGTTTTCAGTTTTGCGAATTCAAATTCTCATCTGAAACAACTTTCATCCATTGTTTTTCACAATTAAAAACAACAAAATTACGGCAAAACAGTTTCCTTTTAGCGAATTTATTGTCAGAGTGGTTTGTCGAGATGGTGCTCAGATCGCTTTTAAATTCCGAGTCATTTTTTTGGCTTATTCGAACACATAAAACCAAAATGCAAGAAATTTTTTGCTCTGAGCCACTTAAAGAAACTCCACGTGTTGTGACGCCTCGTCAAAGACGCCATTCGTCTACCTAATGTTCTTCCTGCCTGCAGGCAAGGAGCACTATTAACAGCACAGTTCAATGTTTCAGACACATTGTTCCGATGAATATCTCACTCGTGAGAATAAAGTCATTTTCACCTTTTATAAACTCCCAAAAAACTTTTTACTTTTTTTTCGATGTTTTTGCATCGTATAACAAAGCTCCTATTTACTGCTAGTTTACTTTCAAATCAGTGCGGCTTTTTTGG
>OX387248.1:1047479-1054979 GCA_947562095.1 Branchellion lobata
TCTTCTTTTTCTTCTTCTTCTTCTTCTTCTTCTTCTTCTTCTTCTTCTTCTTCTTCTTCTTCTTCTTCTTCTTCTTCTTCTTCTTCTTCTTCTTCTTCTTCTTCTTCTTCTTCTTCTTCTTCTTCTTCTTCTTCTTCTTCTTCTTCTTCTTCTTCTTCTTCTTCTTCTTCTTCTTCTTCTTCTTCTCTTCTTCCTCTTCTTCTTCTTCTTCTCTTCTTCTTCTTCTTCTTCTTCTTCTTCTTCTTCTTCTTCTTCTTCTTCTTCTTCTTCTTCTTCTTCTTCTTCTTCTTCTTCTTCTTCTTCTTCTTCTTCTTCTTCTTCTTCTTCTTCTTCTTCTTCTTCTTCTTTCTTCTTCTTCTTCTTCTTCTTCTTCTTCTTCTTCTTCTTCTTCTTCTTCTTCTTCTTCTTCTTCTTCTTCTTCTTCTTCTTCTTCTTCTTCTTCTTCTTCTTCTTCTTCTTCTTCTTCTTCTTCTTCTTCTTCTTCTTCTTCTTCTTCTTCTTCTTCTTCTTCTTCTTCTTCTTCTTCTTCTTCTTCTTCTTCTTCTTCTTCTTCTTCTTCTTCTTCTTCTTCTTCTTCTTCTTCTTCTTCTTCTTCTTCTTCTTCTTCTTCTTCTTCTTCTTCTTCTTCTTCTTCTTCTTCTTCTTCTTCTTCTTCCTCTTCTTCTTCTTCTTCCTCTTCTTCTTCTTCTTCTTCTTCTTCTTCTTTTTCTTCTTCTTCTTCTTCTTCTTCTTCTTCTTCTTCTTCTTCTTCTTCTTCTTCTTCTTCTTCTTCTTCTTCTTCTTCTTCTTCTTCTTCTTCTTCTTCTTCTTCTTCTTCTTCTTCTTCTTCTTCTTCTTCTTCTTCTTCTTCTTCTTCTTCTTCTTCTTCTTCTTCTTCTTCTTCTTCTTCTTCTTCTTCTTCTTCTTCTT
Source organism: Branchellion lobata (assembly GCA_947562095.1). Classification (NCBI taxonomy): domain Eukaryota; kingdom Metazoa; phylum Annelida; class Clitellata; order Hirudinida; family Piscicolidae; genus Branchellion; species Branchellion lobata. The sequence goes on from OX387248.1 coordinate 1,048,389, forward strand.
CTTCTTCTTCTTCTTCTTCTTCTTCTTCTTCTTCTTCTTCTTTTTCTTCTTCTTCTTCTTCTTCTTCTCATTTATCCGCCATCTTTACTTCTTCCTTTCCCAAAACCTTCTGCTTCAACCTTCCGATTATATCACTAAGCCTTGCATTGATATTTAAGTCGCAACTTCCTTTTATTTCACACCAAAGAACCACTTCACTTTTGAATTCACTTTTATTCGTCATGTTTATTATCCATTCTTTTGAATGGAGCGAAATCAGCGCTATATAATGCCTTACTTAACTTAGATCAGCTCCATGGGTCCCGTATCTCGTGCACGTTGTGAGTATTAACTTGCCAACTTTTCCCTTCCACGGACTTTCCATCCTCCAAGACTTCGTCGAGTTGTGGCGCTCAGTTGCGACTGTCTTTTCTTCTTACCTCCGCCTCACAACATTCATGTATTGAAGCTCGCCTCAACAGAAGAATAGTCTTGATACTGTTTCGAAAATGTTCAATCTTAAAAACTGCAAAGCTATTTGGCGGGAGAATGCGCCTATGAAATGCATTGTTATATGTTAGGAACACAAACTTAAACAAAAATACGAATTTACAAAACAATACGGAATAGAAAGGCGTATATAAACGCATAATTCTAAATTCCATGATTGGTTCTCAACTCTCAAACCACAGGCCAGCTAACATGACAAAGTCACAGGAGGCCTCGCAAAGTGGACGTGAGTGGCAAGGTAGGGATGGGGGCGTTTATGGGCACGCATTGAATGGAGCCGTTCTTTATGGGGGTCTTGAATGCGAAAATACTGTGTGTGTGTGTGTGTGTGTGTGTGTGTGTGTGTGTGTGTGTGTGTGTGTGTGTGTGTGTGTGTGTGTGTGTGTGTGTGTGTGTGTGTGTGTGTGTGTGTGTGTGTGTGTGTGTGTGTGTGTGTGTGTGTGTGTGTGTGTGTGTGTGTGTGTGTGTGTGTGTGTGTGTGTGTGTGTGTGTGTGTGTGTGTGTGTGTGTGTGTGTGTGTGTGTGTGTGTGTGTGTGTGTGTGTGTGTGTGTGTGTGTGTGTGTGTGTGTGTGTGTGTGTGTGTGTGTGTGTGTGTGTGTGTGTGTGTGTGTGTGTGTGTGTGTGTGTGTGTGTGTGTGTGTGTGTGTGTGTGTGTGTGTGTGTGTGTGTGTGTGTGTGTGTGTGTGTGTGTGTGTGTGTGTGTGTGTGTGTGTGTGTGTGTGTGTGTGTGTGTGTGTGTGTGTGTGTGTGTGTGTGTGTGTGTGTGTGTGTGTGTGTGTGTGTGTGTGTGTGTGTGTGTGTGTGTGTGTGTGTGTGTGTGTGTGTGTGTGTGTGTGTGTGTGTGTGTGTGTGTGTGTGTGTGTGCTTGCGGGTGTTTTTTTTAATTTTGAGATGCACGCTTCAATCACGAAGGGAGCTCACACACAAGGTAGAGAAGGCTTGAGAGGCAATCAAGGGAATTGCTTCTTTGTTCCCAAGCCCACAAACAGGGATGGGCGAGTGGACACGCATAATTATGCGGATACTTTTAATTCGTCCAATTAGGCTCGGAATACTTAATAAAGTCAACTTAAAATATTTCCATTTAAAATATTTTTTATTACTCCTACTTGTTTCTTTTTATTATTATTTATCGTTATTTATTATTATTTATTATCATTTATTTTGTTTGTTTTTATTTATTTTTTTTTTCTTTGAAGCGACGGATCATTGCAGCCTCCTGCAATTACTTGACAGTACCTGCAGCCATCAGACAGCAGCGGGCTACCCACCCATCCATCCCGCCTGCAATTAACAATTACAGCTGCCACTTTGCAGCTCTGTGATCATGCCGCAGTCATTTGTAACCTGGTGTCCATTCGTCAAACCATTGCTTTTATTAGGCTGGAAATTGAATCACATTTGTAGAGGCAACTTCCCAGGAGGCTCAGCTGGTATGAAGGAGTCTGAAAAATGGTAAAAACATTCTTGGAGGTAATTTCTCTTGTTGTTTCAGTTGTAAGTGAGCAGCACAAATAGGTATTTATGCTTATTATAATTAATTAGAAACTGATTATCCAATTCAATTAGGTGAGTAATCCAATTAACTCTTCACTCGCCAATTCGCAAATGACATTAAAAAGTACAAAAGCCGTTTCTTCTAAGCCAAGTGTGACTGAAGCGACAGGACAACGGATGCAAAGGAAGAATTGTGGAGGTACACAGATTGGCAGAGATTACGAGTTCCCAGATTGGTGTTGATACAGTGGAGTTCAAAGGTTATAGGAGGGAGTTATAAAACACTGGAGGTAATGAGCCTGAAAACTCTTCGGTGCTGAGGCTACAGCAATAATATTCACATTCGTATCGTATTGTGGGGTATTCCTGTTTTGTTGTATTCTTTATTTATTGTGTTGTATCCTATTGCATCGCGTTGTATTCTGATGTATCGTATTGTATTGCGTTGTGGCTTCTTGTATCATATTGTTGAACTAGTGTATTGTATTATAAGCTATAAAACACGTTGGTGTGATGGTGTGGCCAAATCACCACTGCAAGTTCACAAAGGTTCTTGATCAGCATAATAGGCGCTATACAAAGGTTTGGGCAGATTAGATTCGAATCCGCAATAAAAAGATAAAAAAACAATTTTTGGAAAATAAAAGTTTATTTAATAAGCGCTATATGAATGCGCAACTTGAACAAGTTTGAAAACCTTGATTTAAAAAAACGAATTGAATGAATGTAGAATTGCGTGGAAAGGCGATAAGCAAAGACCGCAAGGTGGTGGCCTTTAATTGAGGCGATAAAGCATTGTGCAGAGCCGCTAAGACTAACAAACAGACGCCTAGATGGACAAGTGGAGATTCAAAGAGCTAACGCGTCTGGCGTAGCTTAGTTTGAAATGAAAATTCATTTTTAATCGAGCTCAGCTTCTGTTTATTAAATTAAGAGATTTTCAATTGTTTTTTAATGATTTCACGATAATTGAAAGATTCTAAGTTATCTTAATATTCTGAGAATAATTGATTAGTGCAATCAATTAACAGTTAATTATGTAGCGCTTAAGTAAAAACTTGAGTTCCCCTGATCTACTGATCGCTTGAGAGAGTGTATTGTTGTGGCATTTGCAGTGTTTTAATCACAACTTGAGACACAACAACACGCTGACTCAACGGAGCTTTGAGTGAGAACGAGAAGTCACAGCGCTGATGACGTTTCAAAAATAGCTGATAGTCGAATTTCACCAGTGTGGATCACTGAAGATCTAACCCATCAAATTCGAATCCAACCCACGTCTTGAAGCACTGGGCCATTAAGGCACGAATTCTTTGAGTTTGCATTTTCAAACCTCTCAATTCAACTTCAATGTTTGTTTCAGTGACCACCTGACACAAAAGCCGCGGGAGATTGAAGAAATCATCTGCCAAGGGATCGAGTTTCTTCTGGTGGTGGTCACTTGAATCGAGAGATGGGATTCAAATGAATCCTAAATCCAATTTTGAAGCGCCAAGGCATGCAACTGAGGCGAATGCTTGCTTGAAATTGTTGGATTGCGATGTGGTGAGTGTGTTTTTGAGGAAGGATGAAGGAAGGTGAAGCATTAGAAAGTTTATTTAATATCAGAACTCAAATTGCTTATTGATTGCTGTGATGATTGAACCTCAGTCTGAACAAGTATTAAATATTCTTTATGAAATGGCTTTCCTATATCGTTGCTAAGAAAAGAAGAGATGTCACTTTTAATAAAATAATAAAAAGATAGACAATCAAAGATAATGGACATAAAATCGAAATGGAGACTGGAGGCCAGATAAGCTCGCCAGGGAATATGGCCTAGCGATTGGCCATGAAAACACACATCATCTCGCATGCACCTAAGGACCCGTTGGATATGGAATGAATGATTGAATGGAGGATGGTGGTGGCAAGGGAGGTGGTGTTGGTATATGTGGTAGTGATGGTAAGGATGGTGGTGGTGGTGGTGGTAAGGATGGTGGTGGTGGTGGTAAGAATGGTGGTGGTGGTAGGATGGTGGTGGTGGTGGTAAGAATGGTGGTGGTGGTAGGATGGTGGTGGTGGTGGTAGGATGGTGGTGGTGGTGGTAAGAATGGTGGTGGTGGTAGGATGGTGGTGGTGGTGGTAGGATGGTGGTGGTGGTGGTAAGAATGGTGGTGGTGGTAGGATGGTGGTGGTGGTGAAGGTACTATATCCTGTCGAACAAAACGAAGTTTGTGCGCAACCCTCAAGTTTTGCAAAAGCACGGTTGCTCCTTCAAAAGAAAACAAAGAAAAATAAATTCGTTGAATTGTCCACAACGATTTAAAATGACTTGAAATGCTTTCGATTTAAAAAAAAAAGTTCAAATGTCGAAGGAAGCAAGCGGGGACGATACGAAAACAGAATGGCATTTACAAATTCAAAAATAATTTTGAATCAAAAAAATTCGCTGTAAGCATATGCTGACGCAAGAAGGACGCTAAAATCAACCTAACAATATCAAAAGACCTCATGAAAACCTAGACGGCGTGCCATAACAGACAGAATAACTGGAAATACTGAGTCATGATGATGCACGCTGCAAAAACAACAAATGTTGCTGCAACATTTCGTTGTTGCGGTTGCTTATGTCGCATAAGCGTATATGTTGCAAGAGCTTACATGTTGAAAGAGCTAATATGTTGTAAAAGCTTATATATTGCTTCGAGAGCCACCACTGCTTTTGACGACAACTGATTCAGTCGTAAAATATATCAAAAAAAATTTGAATGGCGCTTGTGAGGTGGAAAAGTAAAGGGGAAGGTGAAGAAGATGGAAGAGTGAAGAAGGAGGAAGAGGATGAGAAGAGTGAGGAAGAGGATGAAGATGAAGAGAATGAAAGAGAAGATGAAAAGGAAGATAAGGAAGAGGAGAATGAAGAAGAGGAGGATGAGGATGAGGGTGCATGAGCTGATGCATTGAAGTGCACTAGAAAGGCTTGTGGGTAGGTTGGAAGAAAGGATAGGAGATGTGGTAGCAAGAAGAGGTGATGTGAATGAGTGGAAGTGAAGGAAGAGATTGAAAAAAGAAAGGCATCGTTTAAGAAGAGGTTGAGTGAAGAAACTTTCGAGTTCCAGTTTCGAAAGGTTTAAAAGTAAGAGAGAAGTACGGAAAGAAAAAATGAGAGGTGTAAGAAGATGAGAAAAAACAGAGTAAAAAAAGATAGATGGATAGATAGATAGATAGATAGATAGATAGATAGATAGATAGATGGATGGATAGATGGATAGATAGATAGATAGATAGATAAATAGATAGATGGATAAGCAGACGGATAGATACAGATAGAGAACAAGGGTGAAGGGATGTCATCAGTTGGAGAAGACGGAGACGGACAAGCGATTTTGTCGTTTGCGCACCAGGTGCATGAAGAGCATGGTGGCGGTGTTGAGGAGCTTGAGAAGCGAGCACAGGATCAACACGTTGCGAGACGCCTTGGCTGTGTGTATGAAGAGGCACTGTGAGCTGGAAGAGCAACTGTGGTGGGGTGGGAAGGTCGCAGTGGAGTGACTCATTATACAACAACTCCACACTGGAATACTATACTGAAATGCTGAGTTAAATCACCAAACAACGGCGCTACGCTACAAAAACTATTCTAAAACACAACACTACACGTTTCCTCATCACATCAAGCACCACTGAAGGCCAAGACAACACAGTGAGCAAGCGGCACAGACCGATTTGTGTCGTAGAGACCACAACTCTGATCAAAGGCCACGCCGAACAATATGGGACCCGGGATGGAACCTGACAGCGGTGGTGTTGTGGTGTTGTTGTGGTGTGTTGTTGTGGTGTTGTTGTGATGTTGGCACATTGAAGCATTGTCAATCATTCCAGGCACACGCCGTTAAAGCAGCATTAGGACGAAGAAAGTTGAGACAGGCACCTAACAACTTGGTGCTCAGCATCTGAATGCACACAGCTGCTGTCGTCTCGTTCGTGCGAACTGCCCTGAAGAGGAGGTGGTGGTGGTGGTGGTAGTGGTGGTGTGGTGGTAGTGGTGGTGGTGGTAGTAGTGGTGGTGTGGATGTTGCGAGGACGCATGCGTTGGAGTAGGAAAAATGCTTTATAAGAAGCAAAACAAACAAAAGAACACAAAAGAACAAGAAAGAACACAAAAGAACAAGAAAGAACACAAAAGAACAAAAAAGAACACAAAAGAAAACACAAGCACAATGAGAAGCATTGAGAATTACGAACAGGGACTAACATCAACATTGCAGCCAGTAATCCAAACAACACTAGTAACAACACAGCATGACAACACAATGAAGTAGCGAAAACTGCGAGCAGCAACACTCAATAGGCGCTGAGCAGCGGTAGCACCTGAAGATGAGGGTGATGTTGGTGGTGAAACACATGAAGACCAGCAGCACCACCATGGCGAAGAGGGGCAGAAAGATGTAGGCGTGGAAGCAGAAGGGCCTCTCACAGACGCCCGAGACGGCCTCACCGGAGATGACCTTGCTTGAGTTGGTCGCCACCTTCGGCGACGTATCAGTCGACAGGTGCTCGTCTAAGACACATACACAATTTGAAAAGGTCTGTTGTGGTGGGGTGGTGGATGGGTGCATGAATGG
>OX387248.1:1059979-1079979 GCA_947562095.1 Branchellion lobata
CACCAAGCAACACATCAACAACAACACCAATAACATTAACATACCAATAACACTAACACAAAAACACAAACACCCCCAACACAACAGCAACAGAAACAACAACACCACCAACACAACAGCAACAGAAACAACAACACCCTCAACACAACAGCAACAGAAACAACAACACCACCAGCACAACAGCAACAGAAACAACAACACCAGCACAACAACAAAAGAAACAACAACACAACAACAACAGAAACAACAACACCATCAACACAACAGCAACAGAAACAACAACACCACCAACACAACAGCAACAGAAACAACAACACCAGCACAACAACAAAAGAAACAACAACACAACAACAACAGAAAAAACAACACCATCAACACAACAGCAACAGAAACAACAACACCACCAACAACAGCAACAGAAACAACAACACCACCAACACCACCAACAACAGCAACAGAACACCCACTTGTTGCCGAAGAACATGATGAAGATGATGGCGGGCACCTGGCCGACCTCATAAAAACTGGCAGTCAAGGAGCTCTGGAAGCTGCTAAAGTGAAAGCGCCTTTCCAGGGTCGTCAACGTCACCCCCAGGATGCCTGTGGTGGTGTTGTTGCTTCAACGTTGTTAAGGCTTTTGATTTGTCCATGTTACTGTTGTTGTTGTTTTGATGTGTTCACGTTGTTGCTGTTGTTGGTGTTGTTTTGATGTGTTCCTCCTCCTGTTGTTGTTGTTGTTGCTTCTGCTGATGGAGCACCAGCCCAGCACTGTTGCCATGGTATCGCCACCAGGTTTTCATTGTTGTTTTGCTGATATGAGTTTCTTTGCTTCCAACGTGTTTTAGTATCATATTGGTGGTGTTTCGTGCCTTTGGTGGTTCAGTGATGATTCGATGGTGGATTCAATTGTGAGTTGAGTGGTTTTGTTGAAGCTGATGTTGTCTGCCGTCTATTTTTGTAACATTTTTGTAACATGAAACATCTCTCAATAGTTATTTGATATGATCGTAGACTATTTTATATCCCTCAGTATTTACTTGATTCAACTGAAACTTATTCATATTATAAACTTTTGAGGTTTTATCAGTTTATTTCCATTGTTTATGATCTATTTTATCATTTTTCACACTGACTATTCGTAACCTTATGGTTTTTTGTTCAACACCTCTGCCCCTGCAGCATACTGATTGGCCTGTTCTACTGTAAAGTGTGATCAGGTGAACCCAGGTTTGAGTTCTAAAAACGGCAACTCAATTAGAGTACAAACGCCGTCCTAGAGTGTCCAGTCCTCTAGTAGCCCACAGTGAGTAAAACCGTTTCCATGGGAGCGCCTTTGAACATAATGCTAAAGGGCGCTTTACAAACGTCTTGTTTAGATTAGCTTAGAAGTATGTTGAAAAGTTCAATGTAAGAGGGGCTCTTGATGTCCTGGAACTTTCGAAATGTTCTTAAGGAAACCTCAAGTGTTATGAACAAGGCAACATGAGTGTGGGACAGTCTTCGTTATCAAATCCACTTTTGATAGGCAGTTACGAAGGTAGTAACTTGATGTGGGATAAAATATGATAGAAATATACGTAATTTGTTTTACAATATAGCAGAGTATACGCCATTGGATATATCAAGGCATAATACAAAATATTTGAGACATCAAACAAGAAATACAATACAACGTGGTGATACACTGGTGAACTGATAAATACAAAACAATACAGAATTATACTATTGAACAAATGTTACAATGCATAAAAACAAAGAGAGACCACAAAAAAACAGCTCAAAGATAACAAAAGGTTGATTATCAACACTAGTTGTGCAATCTTATGACAGAGAGGTCCTTCAAAAAGACTCCATATGTCTTCTACTGTAGCGATGAGGTGTCGAGGTTGCCTTTGGGTTGTTGCAAGTTGCTGCATACCGCCACACCATCAGCACATCACCATAGCATCAGCATCTTCTCACTCCAACAGCATTTCCTAACATCCCCAGTATTTCCTCATGTAGCTCGTGTGTGTGTGTGTGTGTGTGTGTATGTGTGTGTGTGTGTGTGTGTGTGTTTGTGTGTATGTGTGTGTGTGTGTGTGTCAGTATGTTGGATGTTCCTGTTTTTGACCCTTTTAAGCAAATCTTCTTTGAGCACCCAGTTGAATCCTCCAACAACAGGGGTGTTTGTTGGCGATCAAGTTATCACTGCCATGCCCAAGTGGAAGCTTTCAATTGCCCACACCATGTGGACATATATGAAAACCGCTAAAAAGTTACTGAAAGTGAAAAAAGTAGTGGAGTTAAAGTGCAAATGAGTACCATTAGTGGCGTTTTGGAGGCAATGAGCGATGCTGATGAAGAAGACGATGCAGCCAACTTTGTTGAAGCACTGCAAACAGCTTGGTCTCCACGAGAAGTAGCCGAACGGATCCATTTGCTTTTTTATACTCTTGCCCTTCTTGACGTCATTTTTTGCAATCGGATCTGCTGGTCCTTGCTCGGCATTTTGGTAGATTGACGTCGAGGACGTGCGTGGATTCTGAAATGAACGTGAACCTGTTTAACGTGTCCGCTTATAACCTTGTCGCATAATCGTGGAGTTTTACTCGTTTTATAATAGCAACCAATTGGAAAATTTCCCAAGAACTAACTTTGTCAGTCATGGGACGTTGTTCTCCACACGTGTTTTGAATATCAAAATATCAATTCATCAATTTTTTAAGTTAGCTTTTCATAGAAACGGTTCAGTTTTTCCTCATTTTTTTCGATTAAATGCGGTTTTTCTGTAGATTTTTTTATTTTTTTGAATGCACGTTGTTTTATATAAACTGGGCAAAAAGTTAATTTATGACGTATGTATAAAAAGTTTCTAAGTATAGAAGAGCATTTAACCCGGTGCATGTGATGGTACACATGAGAAGTGAGGAATTGAGTCCAAAGATAAAAACAGTGAACCTTGTAATAATTGTTTTCAATGATTCCATGTTTTGGTGGGTTTAAAAAGTTAGTAAACGTTGCCTTTTATTCATTTATTTATTTGTATTTATACATATAATCTTTGAATGGCAATAAATAGTTTTATTTATTTTTTTTTAAACTTAGCGCTAGACAATAAAGCCGAGTATTTTATGAAGTGTTTAAAGATGCTTTGAGGTCATACTGTTATATGTGGTATGCGTTGCCAACGTGATGCCAGTTATTGCCGCTGAGTTTTCATTCCTCAAATTTCACTATTTTAATCACTTTTTTTCAATTTTTTAATTGATTTATCGTTTTTAATTATTATTTCATTTTGTTTAACGTTTTTTCAACTTTTTCTGTCGCGATTTGTTAATTTAACAAAAGAGAAAAATAGTAAGAAAAAAATTTAAAATTAGTAATATTATTGTCAATATGAAGTTTGATGTTGAGAGTTTCAGTGAATGAGATTCCCATGGTAGTGAGAGAAGATGTTCGTTGGAGAGATGGATGAAGACTAGGGGTGTAACTCTATTAAGAAAGATTTGAAAGATTTCAAGTTTTGATAAACGACAAACTTTTCAAAAAAATAATCAAGCTTGGAACCGCTCATCGCCAGCGGCTGGTCGTTTGGCAGTACAAGACATTTTGCATGCAGAGACGTTGTTTTTGTCTTTGGAACTTTTACTCAATAAACAAATGAATAAGCAGCGAAAATCCATGCGTGGGAAACATAAATTTTTTTAAACCATTTGGCGTTCGGCAGTTAAGCCATAACCTATCAACCGCTCTCGCTATCCATTTCCGGCTAGTCCGTACCGGGGGTAAGTGAGATCTCCAGATGGCGCACACGAGTGTAATACATAATATAGTATAATATACAACACTATGCTATACAATAAGACAACACAATACTTGAACAGTGTTCATCAGCGCTCCAAAATGCTTAGATTAGATTAGACTATAGTTAGTATGTATAATTAATTCATACAAAATTTCGAAATTAAGAGAAAGATTACTTAATTTAGCCCATTCAGATAAAGAGTCTAATTCTAATTGCAAGGAATCATTATAAGATGATGGAATGACAAGATAAGTGTCATCAGCAAACTTGATCATTCTATTGAGGGGATGTACAGGTTTAAGAGAAGATGCATTTATAATAAAAAATGATGGACCCAATACCGAACCTTGAACTACTCTAGAATTAATAGATAGGGCACTAGATATTTCGTTGAAAAAGTTTGTAGCATGATTTTCATTTTTTTTAATGAAATGACTAAATTATGAATACTATCATCAAGTCGTAATGTTTGCGATGAAAGTAGAATGATTGATTTGACATCAAAAGTCAAAATGAACAAAAAATGCAAATATGAATATATACATATTTAGTATTTCATCAATCAAACAATAACGAATTAACAGTTTCAAAATTATATGTGTGAAAGTATTTATTCTTTAGACAGACCCCACTGAATTCTGGTTTCGTTCGTTTCTCGAGTTGTTGATATGCTGAAGGTGCAATAGTCAATTATTTTTAAAATATTTTTTTTGTTTTGGTTCTTTAATTAAAAATAACTTTTTTATAATAGTGAAAGTAAATAAAACAAAAAGTATTTAACAAAATTGTTCATAGACACTTGTATTTGTGTTGTCTTACAAAATAATACTACTAAAAAAATGTTATGTAACATTACAATTCATTTCAAATTTCATGTCTGAAATCTCACATTTTTCCATATATTAAATATAGCATCTACTTTTATGGTATCGAATAATTCTTCATAAAAAGGTATTAACAATGAATCAATTTCAACATAATAGCTCATATAAATAGTTTACAAGGTTTCAATTACTTCAACAACAACAAAAACTAAATTATTTGTATTTATCTTTGTGTTTTTTATTCCAAATTTTGATTTTTCACTTGGAATGTACCTCTTCGTCCTTATCCTTATCACTACCAAAATATTTGATGCAACATCGAGATCAAAAAAGTCTCATTATAAAAAAAAAATTTCACGAAAGAGTTTATAATTTTTTTTTCAAAAAATGAAATTCTATTTATAGTATTTAGTATTGTATTTTCTACAAGCATTAGACACCACCACCTCAAACAGCAAGGCAATCTGCAGTTTGAGGACAAATGGCCTCTCATGAGACCCACCGTTCTCAAGCTCCTCAACCAGAACACCGTCACAAAACCCGAGTGGCAAGACCTCTTCTGGTGCGTCTGATAAGCCTTCTTTCCTCTTCCTCTCCCACACATTGAGCTGGGCTCTTACATAGCATATTTAGCCTTCCACATCAATGCAAATGCTGTATACTTGCTGCCCATTCATGGATTAGCTTTCATTTTACAATACAATATAATAAAATACAATACATTTTCCATGATGAATTCCACCTGTTCCAGAACCTTATCTTTTCTCACCACTTTCAACCAAAACTCTTTCTATTCCTCAATCACCATGTAGGCTGGTCCACTCAGTATGTTTGTGGGACGAGAAGGGTGCAGTGAAGGTGCACAAGGCCCTGCAGGAGGACATTCTGTGGTTTATCAAGGAGGCCCAAATGGTGCCTGATCTTTCTGTGCACTACTCCATCCTTCTATGTACCACTCTATCCTTCTATGTACCACTCTATCCTTCTATGTACCACTCTATCCTTCTATGTACCACTCTATCCTTCTGTGTACCATTCCATCCTCCTATGTGTCTTCATCCTTCTATGTATTACTCCATTTTTCTATGTACTACCCTATCTTCTTATGCATCCGTACATTTTCATCTTCATTCTATCACTACAGATTTTCCATATAATATCACTTCATCACCACTTTGCCAATCACCATTCTTCTCCCACATTACCACCATCACTCACCATCCACCACACCACCACCATTAACCTTCCACCACACCACTACCATCACTCACCATCCACCACACCACCATCATTAACCATCCACCACATCACCACCATTAACCTTCCATCACACCACCACCATCATTAACCATCCACCACACCACCACCATTATTAACCATCCACCACACCACCACCATTAACCTTCCACCACACCACCACCATCATTAACCATCCACCACACCACCACCATCATTAACCATCCACCACACCACCACCATCATTAACCATCCACCACACCACCACCATCATTAACCATCCACCACACCACCACCATCATTAATCTTCCACCACACCATCATTCTCCCACCAGAGGGTGTTATCCCACCAGGATGACTCAGCCCTTTTGAAGGCCTACATCACCGAATGGAAGAAGTTCTTCACGCAGTGCCGCTACCTGCCACAACCCTTCGGTCAGCTCGAGCACACCCTGCAAGGCAAAGGAACCAGTCGCTCCAACAAGGCCACCATGGAAGAAAGCATCGTGCGCAAGGTTGTATGTTTTTTTGTTTGTTTGTTTGTTTGTTTGTTTGTTTGTGTGTTTGTTTGTGTGTTTTTTCGTTTGTTTGTTTGTGTTTGAGTTTGTGTCTGTTTAGTTGCTTCTTTGTTGCGTTTTAAAGTGTTATGTGAAACAACATTGAAAATCTAATACAACATGACACCACACCCCACGTCAAACTCGCCACAATCCCACATTCCCAACAAAAGCACCACCACTCAAAAAAATCCCACAACAACAAAATCCTCAGCAACAACAACAACCCCAACAACAACAACTCCAACAACAACAACACCACACACCCCAGTTAATGTTGGACAGCTGGAACTCAAGCATTTTCTCGAACATCAAGTTCCGACTGCAGGACAGCGCCATGAAGTTGGTACACTCGGAACGCAATGGCGAGGACTTTGACACACAGCTCGTCATCGGGGTCAGGGAGTCATATGGTACGTGGGGGGGAAGGGGGGTTGTGATGGTGGTTTGGTTGTGATGGAGGTGGTGGGTTTGTGAAATTAGTTGGTTTATGTGGTGGTGGTGGTGGTGGTGATGGGTGGTTGTGAGGGAGGTGGTGGGTTTGTGAAAATGGTTTTTTTGTGGTGGTTGTGGTGAGGGAATAATGGTGAGGTGGTTTATGGTGGCTTTTGTTGGTTTTGTTGGTAGTGTGGATAGTAATGTTACTGTCAGTGTTATGTTGATATCTTTGTTCTGTGTTGCTGTTACATCATAAATATCACTCCAATATTTTCGTCCAAATGTTACTTTCAAATCTTACTCCAAATGTTACTCACGACGTTATACCCAATATGACGTCAGTGAACCTGAGCAGCAACAACGACGACAAGCTTAAGATCTACCGCGAGAACTTTGAAAAGGCCTACATTGAGGCCACTGAGAACTTCTATAAGGAAAAGGCCTCTGAATTCAAGTGTGTGTGTTTGGTTTTTTTGGTTGGTTGATATACACAGAAAGATGCACACATAGACACACACACACACACACACACACACACACACACACACACACACACACACACACACACACACACACACACACACACACACACACACACACACACACACACACATACACACACACACACACAAACACACACACACACACACACACACACACACGTAGGTTGCAGCACGGAGTGGAGAAGTACATGCGGTATGCAGACAGCAAGTTGTCGGAGGAGGAGAAGAGAGCGGAGAGGTACCTGGAAAGCTCCGTCGACTGCAAGTCCGTCGAAACGGTCAGTTGTCTTCTTTTGTCCTTCTCTTTGTTCTCCTATTTGTTTCTTTATTTTCTTCTTTTTCTTTGTCCTTGTCTTCTTTATTTTCGTCTTTGTCTTCTTTATTTGTTTGTATTTTTTGTTTCTATTTGTACGAAAAAATACGGAAAAAAAATAATAATGAAAATAAAATAATGAAACTGAAATAAAACTGTTGTGCCCTCTTGTGCAGTTGGTAGAGAAGTGCGTGCACGTGTTGGTGTACGAGCATAAGGAGGAGGTTATAGCACAGTGTCCTCACATGGTGCACAACTACCAGACCGAAAGTGCGAGTCGTTGTGGCGTGGTGTTGTTGTTGTTGGTAGTGGTGGTGTTGTTGTTGTTGTTGGTAGTGGTGGTGTTGTTGTTGGTAGTGGTGGTGTTGTTGTTGTTGGTAGTGGTGGTGTTGTTGTTGTTGGTAGTGGTGGTGTTGTTGTTGGTAGTGGTGGTGTTGTTGTTGTTGGTAGTGGTGGTGTTGTTGTTGGTAGTGGTGGTGTTGTTGTTGGTAGTGGTGGTGTTGTTGTTGTTGGTAGTGTTGGTGTTGTTGTTGGTAGCGGTGGTGTTGTTGTTGGTAGTGGTGGTGTTGTTGTTGGTAGTGGTGATGGGGATGTTTTTTGGTGTTGCGGTTGTTGCGAGCGTTGAATCCTTATTCCTGACGCTGTTGCTTTTAGGACTTACAGTTTTGTTGTCGGTGTTGTTGTTAATGGTGTTGTTATTAGTGGTTGTATTGTCTTTAGTACTCACATTACATCTCTTCACCATTGCATTTTCTCATGACCCCCACTGCACCCCCTCCTGACCCCTCCATGTGACCCCCCCCCCCTCAGACCTGCACCTGATGTTCTCCCTGCTGGACCGCATTGACAAGGGCATTGTGGACATGCTCATGTACCTCGAGAAGCACATCAAAGACCAAGGTGATTTCTCATTTCACATCCCTCCTCTCACATCCCTCCTCCCACATCACTCCTTCCACAATCCTCATCCATCCTCCCACATCCCTCATCCATCTTCCCACATCCCTCTTCCTACATCCCTCATTCCTCATCCCACATCCCTCATTTGACATCTCTCAACAAACATGTCACCACGATGTCTTTCAACTATAACAGTGATTGGCCAATCATACAACACTATCGGCCTATCACGCAACATCATACATCAGCATCGCTCAATTGTATAACTTCATTGACCAATCACAGGCAAGGAAGACATGAAAGCTGTTGCTGACATCATCACCACAGTGGGTTGAAGGAGGAGGAAAAGAATAAATGTTTATACAACAAATGTTGTTGTAGCTTTTCCAACAAATGTTGTTGTAGCTTTTCCAACAAATGTTGTTGTAGCTTCTACAACAAATGTTGTTGTTGTTTTTACAACAAATGTTGTTGTTGCTTCTACAATAAATGTTGTTGTTGCTTCTACAACAAATTTTGTTGTTGCAGGATTCGGAACAGTATGTGGAGAAGTTGTTGGAGCTCTTCAACCGCTTCTCACTGCTCGTCACGGAGGCCTTCGACGACGATCCCCGATTCCTCACTGCTCGAGACAAGGTGCTGTGTCTGCGTGTCTGTGTGTCTGTGTGCTTGTGTCTCTGTAGTGTTGCGTCTGTTTAGTGTGGCGTTGTGTTTGTCTGATGTGGTGTTGTGTGGCGTGGTGTGGTGTTGTGTGATGTATGTGGTGTGGTGTGGTGTGGTGCGGTGTGGTGTGGTGTGGTGTGGTGTGGTGTGGTGTGGCGTGTTGCGGTGGGGTGGCAACACGAGGACAACTCTCCCACAGGCTTTCGAGGAGATTGTGAACGACACCTCCATCTTCAAACTTGAACTCACCACCAGGTGCTTGGAGGACCACTTCTCCAAACACACCAACACCAGCACTTCAACTACCATTACAATTTCGAAATCACAAAAGCAACATTACCCCACATCGAAACAACAACAACACCACATAACACCAACACACCAACAACAATACAGCAACAACATCAACAACAATACAGCAACAACACCAACAACAATACAGCAACAACACCAACAACAACACAGCAACAACATCAACACCAACAGAGGCACAGGCATCAGAGCCATCCAGCCAGAGTCGAAGTGTCCCGAACTCCTCGCCAACTACTGTGACATGCTCTTGAGGAGAACCCCTATCAGCAAGAGGTGTGTTGCTGTTGCTGCGTTGTGGATATTGTAGTCTCTGTTGCTGTTGTTGTTGCTGCTGTGTTGTAGTTGTTGCTGTTGCTGTGTTGTAGATGTTGTTACTGTTGCTGTGTTGTAGATGTTGTTGCTGTTGCTGTGTTGTGGATATTGTTGTTGTTGCTGTTGCTGTGTTGTAGCTAGTGGTGTTGGTGGTTTTTTTGCACCTGTTGCTAGATTTTTTGTTTTTGTTTTTAAAATCATTGTTGATGTTGGTGTTGTTACTGAAGCTGTTTACCCACCCACTCATCAATGCTTTCATGACGTCATCACACGCAGACTTACTTCAGAAGAAATTGAAAAAAAGTTGAAGGATGTTGTGAGTCACATTACATCCTCGTTACGTCATTCCTTTCAACAATATTTGTTTATTTTTTCATTGTAAACATGCTGTTTCTTCGTTTTTTCACTTAATGACGTACCACGCAGTTGCTCGTGCTCAAATACGTCAGAAACAAGGATGTCTTCATGCGCTACCACAAGGTGATGATGACGATGATTATTATTATTATTAATATTATTATTATTATTATTATTATTATTATTATTATTAATTTTTATTATTTTTGTTTTTATTATTCTTATTCTTATTTTTGTTATTATTATTATTATTATTATTATTATTATTATTATTATTATTATTATTATTATTATATTTTTTATTTATTTTTACTTTTCTTCTATTGCATCTATTTTTTCTGATATTATCATGTTTATTCTTCATTATACCTACAACAAGATGACCAACAACGATGCCATCATCACCAACAACAACAACAACACCAACAACAAGCGCCTCCAATGCACCACAGGTCCACTTGACGAGGAGGCTGATACTGGAGTCGTCTGCAGACTCCGAGAAGGAGGAGAATATGGTGGACTGGCTGAGGGTGAGAAGAACACACACACGCACACACACACACACACACACACACACACACACACACACACACACACACACACACACACACACACACACACACACACACACACAAGGAGGTGGGCGTGCCAGCGGACTTTGTGAACAAGTTACAGCGCATGTTCCAGGACATCAAGGTGAGCGAGGACTTGAACCAGGAGTTCAAGGAGGCCCACAGACCCAGGAATGAAAGCCTCGCTGGTGCCTGTGTTGTTGTTCTTGTTGTTACTGTTGCAGTTGTTGTTGTTGCAGTTGTTGTTGCTTTTGTTACCCCCCCCCCCCCCCCATCACCCCCACCCACCTTCTTCTTCACAACTACATCATACAATCCTCACCGTTCCACCAACCAGTTCCCCCCCCCCTTTCCGCAGACTCCATCAACTTGAAGATCTTGAACGCAGGGGCGTGGGCACGCAGCAGTGACCGGGTAGCAGTGAGTCTTCCCATGGAGCTGGAGGACTACATCCCCGAGGTGGAGGACTTCTACCGACGCAAGCACCAGGGCAGGAAGCTCCAGTGGCACCACCTCATGTCCAACGGCATTGTACGCTGCCGCTGTCGTTGTTTCTGTCGCTGTTGTTGTTGTTTTTGCTGTTGCCGCTGTTGTTGTTGTTGTCACTGTTTTTGTTATTGTCGATGTTTTTTTTGTTGTTTTTTTCTCTTCTTCTGTGTTTTTCAGTTTTTGACTTCTATTCTTGGTTTCCTCTTCCACATTCATCTTCTTTTTCCACATTCATCAACTCATTCTTCATTCTCTCCCATTCACATCGCTAACAATAACCATTGCTAACTACCACTACAACGACCACCACTACCACTACAACCACTACTACAACCACCACCACCACCACCACTACCCAGGTTTCCTTCGCCAACAAGGTGGGGCGCTTTGACCTGGAGGTGACCACCTTCCAGATGGCTGTGTTGTTCTCGTGGAACGAAAGGCCTGACGAGACCATCTCCTACGAGAGCCTTAAGCTCGCCACCGGTCTGCCCGACTCCGAACTCTCTAAGACCCTCTTTGTGCGTCCCGTTGTTGTTGGGGTGTTGTTGTCGCTGTGGTGTAGTCGTTGGGGCGCTGTTGGGATTGTTGTTCTGTTGTTCTGTTGTCGTTTCTTCATTACACCTCTTTCCATCCGCCACAGAGCCTGGTACAGTTTCCGAAGCTGAAGAGGCAGGTGTTATTGTCGACTCCGGAGAGCAAAAAACTCTCCGACATCTCTGAAACCTCTTCTTTCTCTATCAACCAACAGTTCTGCCTCGTGTGAGTCTCTTCCACCCTCTTCTCAGTCGATCTTGTAACTATCTTGATCTTGAGCGCTTTTGAACAGTGTGGAATCAGCGCTATATAAATGATTAGATTAGAATAGATTGGATTAGAGCTAGCATTCAGTGCTTTATAATTAAACGAAACATGAATAAGGGACATAACTATTGTACAAGTAAATTTATTCAGTTTGCACAATTTTTAATTAACCACTAAAAAGGTAACACCACTACAACAATAACAACAACAACACCACTAACAAGAACACCAACAATAACACCAACAACACCACCACAGCAAAAGCAACAAGTTGCAGACTCGGGGAAAGTTGAGTTTGATAGGCAGATTGCAGTTGAGCACTGAGAAGGGCAGGGAGGAGGATAATGAGGGCATCGTGCAACTGCGAATACTCCGTGTGCAGGTCGCTAATAACGCACGCACATACACACACACACACACACACACACACACACACACACACACACACACACACACACACACACACACACACGCACACACAAACACATTTACCCTAAACCTAACCTACAACACAAAAACATACGCCGCCAGGAAGCCATAGTGAAGATTTTGAAGATGCGCAAGATTATCAGCAACGCAGCGCTGCAGACGGAGCTGGTGGAGATCCTGAAGAACATGTTCCTGCCGTCGAAGAAGATGATCAAGGAGCAGATTGAGTGGCTCATTGAGTGCAAGTACATCAAGCGGCACGACAAGGACAAGAACCAGTTCATCTACATCACCTGATCTCTTCCCCCCCCCCCTTCCCCCCCTTCCCCCCCTCCCTCCCCTCCCCATTCTTCTCTCTCTTTCTTTCTTTTGCACTCTTTGCCTTTCTTCGTCTTTTTCTTTTTTTTTCCCAATTCTCTTTCTTTCGTTCTTTTCTTATTTTCTCTTCTTTTTCTCTTCCACCCCCTCGCCTCACCACCTCAACTTCGCGTATTTTTCTTCTTTTCCATGCAGTTTTATTCCTCTTCTTCCTCCTCTTCTTCCTTTTCTTCCTCCTCCTCTTCTTCCTCTTCTTCCTCTTTCTCCTCCTTTGCCAACTAGTCGTGACGCGCTCTACTGTCATCCCAACGTCACCATCCACCCATCATTAATGCAATGATCAACCAATGATAACCTCACTTCCGTCATCATCTCGTATCTCGTGCATCATTCAGTATCCCTTCTATGCCATCTGTTCCATACCACGCTCCATTCACGATTTGTTATCTTGTTTCTTGGCTTCTAATTTAATACTCTCAAATTGTCATCAGTCACATCTCAGTTGCTTGCCTTGGCGCTTTACAACTTTGATTTGTCATCGTTATTATTATTATATTATTATTATTATATTATTATTATTATTATTATTATTATTATTATTATTCTAGCGCATCATTTCGTGGTCATTAACGCCAAGATCTCCATGCGTTTTGTCTTCTTGCCTCCCTTGTACAGCTGATGTCGTCATTAACATCGTCCTCTTCATCATAATCATCATCATCATTACCATCATTGTCATCATCACCAACATCGTCCTTCTCATCATCACCATCATCACCACCATTGTCACCACCATTGTCACCACCATTGTCATCACCATTGTCATCACCATCATCACCACCATTGTCATCACCATTGTCAC
The DNA here is from genome assembly GCA_947562095.1 of Branchellion lobata. NCBI lineage: Eukaryota > Metazoa > Annelida > Clitellata > Hirudinida > Piscicolidae > Branchellion > Branchellion lobata. Next base: position 1,073,656 of record OX387248.1, read on the forward strand.
CACCACCATTGTCATCACCTCTTCCTTCTCATCAAATTTCACTTATTTATTCTTTGAACACAAATCAAGCATTTTTAATAAAACCTTCCTCAAAGCGGTGTTGTCGGTGGTATTAAGGGTGTTGTTACCTATATGTATTGGTGGTGGTATTGTTATCTATATATATTGGTGGTTTTGTTTATATGCACGTGATGTTGCTGATGTTGAGGATGGAGCAAGGCAAGAAAGCAAGAAGGACATTTCTGGCTGCTTCGGAGGCTGGTTGAGTCTTGAAGAAGAGGACAAGTGATGGATTTTTGTCGTTGAGTTTGTGGAAATATGAGGCGTTTCATACTTGTATTTGATGAGTGTGAAGATGGATACAAGCTTAAAATGGAAAGGGTTCGTTTTATAACGTTTTTTATTTGAGAATATGTGAAGAAGAAAATGAACTTAATAACATAAATATGAAAAATAACTAATCATAGCGATAACAAGACTATAGAGGCAAACCAACCAAAACCATAAATGCTACCATAACAACTTCAGTAACACTCAACCAACGCCATCAGCAGCACTACTACCAATATTACTACCACCAACAACACTACCACCAACAGCACTACCACCAACAACACTGCCACCAACAACATAGCACTACTAACAATAATATACCACCAACAGCAACGCTACACCACCAGCCCAGCAGACAAGAGCGATCAAAAGACTGTGAGAAGAGCAAAGATGCCATAGACGAGGGCACATGGGTAGGCGACCAAGAGTTGCTGGTGGTCCATCGACAGAGCACTGACAAAGAGCTTTGAGGCTGAGATGCTGCACCACAACACCGAGACCATTGTCAAAACTGTTCCCACCAGTCCTCTGTGGCGGGGTGGTGGTGTGATGGTGTGGTGGGATGGTGGAGTGGTGTGATTTGGCAGTGTGATGTGGTGGGGTGAATGATCTGATGCAGTCGGTTGTGGTGTAAAATAATAGATGCTAAAACGGTCTGATGTGGTGTGATATAGTATTGGAGTAATACCACTAGTATCAACATTTGAGTAGTATTGCATTGTGATGAGCAAGACACACTGACTGGAGAGAGAGCCAGATGGCAGTGAAGGAGAGGAGCACCATAGGCAGTAGGCAGTAGCCAAGCACACTGATGATGCAGCTCACTGACACAGACGAGAGGCTCATGAGGTTGAGGAGGGCGTACATCGACAAACACCCCAACACTCCAATGCCATAAATGTATCCGAAATGCACCTTACCTGCCTGCATGGTGTGGTTTAGTGTTATTGCAGTGGTGTTATATTTAGGTGGGTGGTGTGGTTGTCATAGCTGTATTTTTGGTGGTTGTTATTTAAGCAAAACAACTACACTAAGTATTTGAATGAAGGAAAAAAAGAATAAGGAGTGACCAGCAGAAGAGTAGCTCCAAGGAGGACGCAGAAGACCAAGGGACCTGCTAAGTCAGTGTCTTGCATCACTGAGGCATCGGGGTGCTTGAGAGGGTTCAAGACAGATAAGGTCTGTGTGGCGAGGGGGTCCGTGAAAAGACAAGTGAATGAAGATGATTTTATGCAAACAATTATGAAGATTTTATGGGATAAGTTTTTGAAATGTTAACTCACTTTGTGGCAAATGTGTTCAAAATTTATTCCAAGTTCTGAAAGTAAGTTGGATCATTTTTTAAAGAAAGCTTTAAAACATACAAGTATTACGGTTCACAAAAAGTGGTGATTGATAAAAAGCCACCTCCAAACGGTCAAACCTTCCAGCAGTGGTGGTTCATCTTCAAAATCATCATTTGTCTGTTTGAAGGCAGTCGAGTCGGGGGTCATGATGGAGCCGCTGTAGGCGGGCTGTGGAGTGTAGTATGGATTGGAGTAAGATGCGGGTGCTTGTTGTTCATAATAACCTCCAGTGTTTGCCTGTGAGTCATACTGGAAGTTTTGAAATTGCCTGTGTGATTGACCATTTGACATAAAATTTAGGGTAATCTTCCATCAAACTGTTGATTGTGATATAAATTTTCTTAAATTTATTTTTTTAATGATTTTAGAAAAACTAGTTATAGTCTTAAGAAGAAATTCCTGATAATTTTTTATTCAGTGAGCTTATGGTTCAGAATACATTGAATTGGGGTCATTGTAGTTCATGTTATATCCTTGGCTTTGATCGTCGTAATACATTATGGTAACGATATATTTTCGAACGAACAATCAATTTTTAATAAAAGCAAAGTTTTGACGAAATTGTTATTGCCAACTGGTTCCGTTGTTGTGGTTAAAATGAAAATGATAAAAGCAAGGGTTGGGAGGTTTTTGTGAAATGTTCAAATGGAAAGTTAAAGTCAAGAAATTTATTTCGAATTCAATAGTTTACATTTATTGCTTGAAAAGGATTTTCTTTTGTTGTTAAATAACTTTTATAATTTTGACATGCTTTTTCTGCAATTTCGAGAAACCGAGGAAGTTCTTTTTGCAAATATAGCTGGTGAAAAAATAATAAAAATTTTTTAGGTGAATATAAATTTGAATATAACTATTATTTTCTTTAAAAAGTTAGAATTAATTATTTTTATTACCTTTATCCCCCAAAACGTCAACCAAATTGGTATTCTGCTGCACTTGAAGCTATACTGTAGAGAAACTGTGGAGATGAAGTGTAAGATGTCAATGAAGCATGCTGTATTTTTTGGAAAGTTTTTAATAAAACTGAAACACGTTTTGAAGGCAGAACTTCACTCACCACGAGAGCTGGAGATGCCATCAGGGGTGGTGATGAAGAGGATTTTGAAGTCGTTGTGTCGTTGTTGGTTTTGTTCGTCAATGGGCGCACACTCCAACGCCTGCTTCTCACACGAAAAGTACTTGCGCGAGTCAATCACCAACTCCTTGCATCTCAGGAAACACATGTACTGAAGTGTGGAGGCCGAGACTTGTGTGAGTTCAGGTAACATACATAAGATCAGGTAACGTTTTATAGACTCTTTAAAGAATAGAAATTTTTGAAACATTGTGGAGAGAAAATTTTATCTAATTTTTAATATAATAAAACACGAAGCCTTTCCAAACACAAAACAGTTTTCAAAATATTCTTTCAATAATCCTTCTCCATGGCAAATTACTCATTCAACCAGATTCATCAGTAAAATCCACCAACTCATTCAACCATTGAACAAAAAAATTTTATAGCGAAATATGTTAAAAAAGAAAGACTAAAAAAAAGAAAGACTAAAAAAAAGAAAGACTAAAAAAAGAAAGACTAAAAAAAAGAAAGACTAAAAAACCGCATTCAATTTTTGGATTTTTAAAGTGTCATTAAGAAAGGTTCGTCACCTCTCTACTCTTGAAGAGGTAGGGCAAGGAGATTTTGCAGAGGTACGCGGAGTGCATGTTATCTTTTTTCGACAATAGGCGCGCCTCTGGAACGTGATCAAAAGTAGTGGGGGTGCAAAACGGTGATCACATCAGTCGTATATTGTTGTTTCAAACAACAAACAACTTACCTCAAATAAACAAATGACTTACCGTATACAAAAATATTTATAACGACAAAAAATTTCAATGATTGAAGTTTCCTTCAGCACCACCACCACCACCACCACCACCACCACCACCACCACCACCACCACCACCACCACCACCACCACCACCACCACCACCACCACCACCACCACCACCACCACCACCACCACCACCACCACCACCACCACCACCACCACCACCACCACCACCACCACCACCACCACCACCACCACCACCACCACCACCACCACCACCACCACCACCACCACCACCACCACCACCACCACCACCACCACCACCACCACCACCACCACCACCACCACCACCACCACCACCACCACCACCACCACCACCACCACCACCACCACCACCACCACCACCACCACCACCACCACCACCACCACCACCACCACCACCACCACCACCACCACCACCACCACCACCACCACCACCACCACCACCACCACCACCACCACCACCACCACCACCACCACCACCACCACCACCACCACCACCACCACCACCACCACCACCACCACCACCACCACCACCACCACCACCACCACCACCACCACCACCACCACCACCACCACCACCACCACCACCACCACCACCACCACCACCACCACCACCACCACCACCACCACCACCACCACCACCACCACCACCACCACCACCACCCAGGCACCCTTGATCATGGGATCCCAGGACTTTTGGTAGTCAATGTCCTTGAAAACATTGAAGAGCAGCTCGGCTCCCACCTGCAACCTGCCCTCTGCCTTATACGTGCACAAACCCACCTTCTGTGGTGTGGTGACATGTTTCATTGGAAATCGGTTCGTTGGGAATTGTTTTTTGTGAATTTTTTTTGTGGAATTCTTTTGTTTCTGGTTTCTTTGGGGTATTGTTTTAATGATGAACGGTTTTGTTCGTGTATTGTTATGTTTTTTGTGAATAGTTGCCTTGTTGCCTTGTTCGTGAGTTTCTTTGTTTAAAAATGTATTTTTCAGCCGTTTTTTCCGGCAGTTTTTTGCTTAGTTTTTTTGTTTCATTAATTTCAAAACGAACCACATTAAAATGGAAGTTACAAAAAAATTGTTAGCGTAATCCAGTTTTTTGACGTTTATGAACACCAAGCAAGCTTTGGAAAGATCCTATAACAAGTTATAAGCTGGAGATCTCATAAGGTTGATCCACAACCACTGAACCAGCCTTGCTCTTCTTCCTCGAGATGACGAAGTCTCCTATGTCAGCGATGAACTCCCAGTCATCGGAGTTGTTGCTGGAGGCCAGTTCTTCAGAAGGCTTGTCCATGCTCTGCAGCATCGAGTCGCTAGAGGGCACACTGATCAGCGAGGTTTCACCTGCGAAGTCACATTTTGAAGTCAAATTTTGGAGTCAAAATTTTTCAAATTAAAGTTCCGAGCTTTTTTTCAGAATTCTACTCTCTTCATCTTATTTCATTTTTCCATCTCACTTCATCTTCTCATCTCACCTCATCTTCTCATCTCACCTCATCTTTTCATCTCACCTCATCTTCTCATCTCACCTCATCTTCTCATCTCACCTCATCTTCTCATCTCATCTCATCTTCTCATTTCACTTTTCTTTTCATTGTGCTTCACCTTTTCTGGCCTCAAAACTCTACGTGATTAATGCCACTATAATGATATTCGTGTATTTTCATTTCATTCAAGCTTTTTCTCTTCCATGGACTTTTTAAAACTCCACAAGGTAACATACGCTTGTGAGCAATAGTGGAGGTGTGGTGGTTAGGAGCCACCAAGTGAACAAATCAGTCACTGATAATTCGCAGCCTGTTCACAATCGCCTGAATCCTTCCCCGTTAGTTCGAAGATCGAGTCTTGAAACTGTCTTCAATTCCCTTCTTCTCTTGTTTATCTCGTCGTCTCATCATCGCCATCACATCGCCATCACATCGCCATCATCATCGCCATCATCGCTTTTTATCAAATCGTTCAAAAGCGTGCTAAACTTTGCCGATTAGAGTAACTCAGCATTTTGTCATCATCCCACCATCTCATCATCTTCATCTCATCTCCATATAACATTGCACCCTGCTGACTTTATGGTGCTTAAACCACTAGAGCAAGTAATGTGGATGTTATGATTATTTTCTTGAGAGGAACTGAAGGAAGGGTAAATGAACAAAAAGGAGAAGAGTGTGGATGAAAGAGCTCAAACGGAATAAGTTTTTTTTAGTAAGATGTTTCCTTGGTGTAAAAAAAACCTTTCATCAAAAAAGGAGTGCGCCCTCTAGGGAGTGCTCTCTTTATTTTAATTCCAATTGTACCTAAAAACTCAATCAACACTCCATTTCTACATAATTTGACCTACATAGTACTCAAATTACATGAAAACTGCCTAATTTTTTTTTTAAATTCAGTTAGATTATTTTTTAATTGGCCATAATCACTCATTGTCCACCTGCCTTGAGCTCTGAGCACAGCGTTGAGGACTTAGTAGCGAGGTTCAATGATCATTCAAAGTTTTGTATGAGTTTAAAAGTGAAAAAAGAAAGAATTAAAAAAATTCTTGTAAGTTACAATAGTTTTGAGTGCATTGTTTGTTGCTGAATGATGTTTAAAACTGCGATGTGTTGTTGTTTTCCTCCTTCATGACGACACGTCTACAAAATTTCTAGCGCTTTATTTCTTTATTCTTGATACTAATATTATTCTCATCATTATATTAAATTATTTTTTTAATTTTCGAAAAGTTGTGAGATTTTTTGTAGAAATAACAAAATGTGTTTGTTGATTTTAATGAGAAAGAAACACATGACATC
>OX387248.1:1082479-1104979 GCA_947562095.1 Branchellion lobata
TCTTCCACCACCCTCTTAATCCCCATCTCCTCCACCACCCTCTTAATCTCCATCTCTTCCACCACCCTCTTAATCTCCATCTCTTCCACCACCCTCTTAACTATCATCATGACTTCCATAACTTTTTGCATCAACTTCTGAACGTTCAAACTCACTATCCTCATCACCATTATCATCTTCAACACCACAACCCCCACCACCAACACCACCACAACCCCTTCATGAAACATCATCACCCCACCGATTGCCATGCCGTTTGAACGTCTCAATTTCCCATAGTATAGTGCATTCTAATGTTTCTTCATTCCTTTTCTTATAGCACTTCATTTTTCGCATTTTAATTTTCAAAATTTAATAATGGTTAATTCGCAACCAAACTCACTTCTGCTGAAGATCGTCTCTGGAGACACACCTGGGCAGTTTGTTTGGTCAAAGAGCCAATCAATCAACCAACTAATCACTCAACCATTCATTCTCTCAACAATCCATTCACCCAATAATTCATTCATCACCCAATAATTCATTCACTCAGCCATTCATTCACTCAAGCATTCATTCACCCAATAATTCATTCACTCAACAATCCATTCACCCAAAAATCCATTCATTCTTTCACCCCCTCCCCCCAAAGACAAGCACCTGATCATTGGTGATCTTGTCCTCACTCCTCCTCTGCCTCCTCTCACCCAACAATCTGCAACATTAACACTCGTATGATCAACATTGTATGGAGTTGTGGCCTCGAAACTCTACGGGATTGATGCCACTATAGTAAATATCGTACTTGTATTGCATTGTAGCAACATTTTATAGAATTGTTTCGTAAAAACAACAATAAAAACAACAATAGAAACAACAATAAAAACAACAATAAAAACAACAATAAAAACAACAATAAAAACAACAATAAAAACAACAATAGAAACAACAATAAAAACAACAATAGAAACAACAATAAAAACAACAATAAAAACAACAATAAAAACAACAGTAAAAAACATAATAACAATATCAACAAAAAAACAGCATAGAAAGAAAAAGTAAAAGAAAACTTCCTGCAAACCTGCGTCGTTCCCTCTCCCTGTTAATCCTCCTTATCTTCTCCTCCTCCACCTTCTCAATCTCTCTCTCCCTCTCACTCCCTCGTCTCTTCGCCTCAATCTTTGCCAGGGTCAAAGGTTATATGGTCAGTTATGGTCTTTTTTTTCATTTAGCCTTATGGCTTTGCTTTTTTTTATCATTATTAAAAATTTGGACATCTCATATGATTGCAGTAACTCTTGAACGGTGTGGATCAGCGCTATATATATATATGATTAGAATAGATTAGATTAGATTAGATGAGATTAGATAAGATCAGCTTAGATTAGATAAGATTAGATAAGATCAGCTTAGATTAGATAAGATTAGAATAGATTAGATTAGATTAGATGAGATTAGATATGATTAGATAAGATTAGATAAGTAACGGAGCACCTGTCTCAAGAGCTCTTCAGAATATATCTGCATCTCCTCACGCCTGGTTCTCTAAGAAAGGCATAATAAAAAGCTACCAATAAACTCATTATAATTTTAATTATTATTATTATTATACTACATCTATTGAGACGGATGAATGAATGAATGAACAAATAATCGAATGAATGAATGAATGAATAACTTAACGCATGAACGAATGAATGAATGAATGAATGGATAAACGAATGAATGAAAGAATGAATGGATGAATGAATGAATAACTAAATGAACAAAAGAATTAATGGATGAATTAGATGAATCAATGAATGAATGAGTGAATGAATGATGATGATGTCATCATCAGGAGTTCCCAACGTTGAAGATGTCAAGGAGATCTCCATCGGGTGTGCCTCTGCGCTTCGCCGCTCTCGCCTCTCTCTCCATCTTCACTATCTCACTTATCTTCTCTAAAATCCTTCCAGCCTCTTCTTTCAATCCTTCTCTCTCCTTCACTTTTTTCCCTCTCTTTCCTTCTCCCACCACCGCTCCCTCCTTTCCACGTCCTCCTTCTTCCACCATGTTTTTTTCGATTTTTTTCAAAATCTTATTTTCATCTTCTTCCTTCCTTCCTGCACCATCACCAGCTTCACTGACGTTTGTTTTAAAGTTGGATCTTTCCTGGTTGTTGTTGTTGTTGTTGTTGTTGTTGTTGTTGTTGTTTTTGTTGTTGTTTTTGTGGAAGGGTTAGTTGTTGTGGAGAAAAAAAAAGTTTTTCAAAAATCAGTTCAAGTAGCTATGGTTATGTGACAACCAGAAAAACACACGAACACACATAGATACACACAGACGCACATAGACACACATACATACACAGACGCACACAGACATGCACAGATACACAAGAAAATTCCCACTTTAGCTTGTGTGTTACTTCGTATGTCTCCTTGCATGTGCGTTTTTGTGTGTTTTCCTCGTTGAAAGTGTGTCTTTTTGTGTTTGTCTTCAGGTGTGGGTGTCCTTGTGGGTGTCGTTGTAGGTGTCGTTGTGGGTGTCGTTGTGGGTGTCCTTGTGGGTGTCCTTGTGGGTGTCCTTGTGGGTGTTCTTGTGGGTGTCCTTGTGAGTGTCCTTGTGGGTATTCTTGTGGGTGTTTTTGTGGGTGTCTTTGGGGGTGTCCTTGTGGATGTGTTTTCTTGTGTGTCTATATCCGTCTGTGTGTCTTCTTGTGTGTCTATATCCGTTTGTGTGTCTTGTGTGTCTATATCCGTCTGTTTGTCTTCTTGTAATTGTGCCTCTCTGTGTCTCATCTTGTGTGTGCGTGTGATGTACTCATTCAGTGGAATTCTTATGTTTTGCAATAGGATTATTCATCGGACCATGCAATAACTTTCAAGCACTAAGAAGGCCAGAACATATTGTGTGGAACAATACAGAAATAATTAATAATTACATGAATGGTCCTTACAAGCTCAATTAATTTAGCACATGGATGAATTGATGCATGAATGCATGGATGCATGGTGCATGGATGCATGGTGCATGGATGCATGGTGCATGGATGGATGGACGAATCGATGGAAGAATGGATGAGTGCGTGGGTGATGATAGTACCTGTTGTTGCAGGAATTCCTGGTATCTCCTGTTCACCTCCTTTTCCTTTTCCGCCTGTTTCTGAAAAGATGTTTGAATGTTCGTGTGTGTGTTGTTTATTATTTCTGTATATGCTGCTCAAACTTCAATGGTTGACACAACACCTACCGTCCACTATCACAATTCCATCTGCAAACACGACCACCCCATCAACCACCCACCATCAACCACCCACCATCAACCACCCACCATCAACCACCCACCATCAACCATCCACCATCAACCATCCACCATCAACCACCCACCATCAACCACCCACCATCAACCACCCACCATCAACCATCCACCATCAACCACCCACCATCAACCACCCACCATCAACCACCCACCATCAACCATCCACCATCAACCACGCACCATCAACCACCCCCCATCAACCACGCACTATCAACCACCCACCATCAACCATCCACTATCAACCACCCACAACCTGGAAGTCCTTTCCAAAGTGTTTAAGCTTGGGTTGGATGCGTTGGTTTTCGAGGATGAGGCGGGCGATCTTTTCTTCGTTGATGCGTAACAGCTTTTCCTCTCCCTCCATCTCCTCCTGCCTCCGAACCTCCTCCAACGCTCTTTTTTCTCGGATCTGCCCAGCAGGTGGTGGAAGTTTTACAGTTGGTCATTTTTCAAGGCATTCTTACATCTCATTGTTTGTTGTTATCCATGCAAACAGGAATGCAAATCCTGCTGCTGGGGTTAGTCGCAAAAAAAACAACAACACCAACATGACCGACAGCAACAACAACAACAACCAAAACACTAATGACAATTCACGACAACACCAAAAACAGCAACACAACCAACTACAATGCCACTACCAGCAACAACCACAACGCCAAAGACCATACTACCAAAGACCACACCACCAACGACCACACCACCAACGACCACACCACCAACGACCACACCACCAACAACACGAGCGGAGGGTTGTTGAAGGCACCTGTTGTAGGAGGTCCTGTTGGTACTCCTGAGTACTTTGGCGAGGCTTTCGCTTCTGGGAGTGGAGTAAACGCTATATAAATGGACATACAACACTCACAAGGCACAACACTACAAATCATGAATTACATAACTTCATGGATTCAGAGGAATGTCTGCGTTGCAGGCAAACTGAAGCGACCAGGCGATGGTGCAGCAGAATTCAATTTGAAATGTTCAAATGACAGCCATTGACAACCCACCAAAGTTATGTCAAACTGTTTTCTTCGCACATCTCCTTCCCCTCCTCCTCCTCCTCCTCCTCCTCCTCCTCCTCCTCCTCCTCCTCCTCCTCTTCTTTCCTCCTCCACCCTCCTCCCTTCGTTGCAGGCCAGCAGACGGAGGTCTTCCAACAGTTCCTTCTTGCGTGTCTCTTTCTCCACCTGCCTCTTCAGCCGTATCTGTGCAGTGGTTGTCCAAGAAGGGGAGGGTTGTGAAGAGAATGAAAGAGGTGTGAAGAGAATAGAAGATGTTGGAGAAGAACGGATGAGGTGTAAGAATTCAGTTCGTTGAGTTAGTTCAACTGAACTCATCAATTTGATCCTTTGAGTCAATTGTATCTTCACCTGAGCAAGCAGTTCCTGCTGGTAAACCATCAATATGCGCTCTTTGTTGCTCTGTGGAGAAAGGACAAACAAGAGAAACCAAACTTTAAATCGATAAATCAATAGAAATAATACAATTTGGGAAAGATTGTTAATACAAGCCAATGATACGATGAAAGATTACAGTAGTCCCGTATAAAGAAGACAGAAAACGCTTGAATACAAAAATTATGCACACCTTATAACATCCACACAGCAACAAACATACAACACAAAACAACATCCACACAGCAACAAACATACAACACAAAACAACATCCACACAGCAACAAACATACAACACAAAACAACATCCACACAGCAACAAACATACAACACAAAACAACATCACACAGCAACAAACATAAAAACAATACAACAACAAAAAGTTCGGCTGAATGCCTTCGTGTTTCTCACTTCTCCATCTCCTTCTTCTTTCTTTTCTTTCTTCTCATCCTTCTCTCCTTCCCTCTCCTTCAATCTTTCTATCTTTCTTTTTTCTTCTTTCTCTCTTTCTTCTTCCTTTCTCTTCTTTTCCTTCTCTCTCTCTTCTTCTCTCTTTTTCTCTTTCTGCCTTTCCTCCTCCACTTGTCTCTCAATCCTCTCGTCTTCCAGCCGCAATAGCTCCTTCTCCTTCTTTAGCCTTTCTCGCTTCAAACTCATCTGTCACGTGGTTGTTGGACTATTGAAACTTGTGATATCACTCAGTTTAATAAATAATTAATTTAATAATAACATTGAAACAATTATTTTCAATTTCTTTTTCTACTACTACTACTACTACTACTACTACTACTACTACTACTACTACTACTACTACTACTACTACTACTACTACTACTACTACTACTACTACTACTACTACTACTACTACTACTACTACTACTACTACTACTACTACTACTACTACTACTACTACTACTACTACTACTACTACTACTACTACTACTACTACTACTACTACTACTACTACTACTACTACTACTACTACTACTACTACTACTACTACTACTACTACTACTACTACTACTACTACTACTACTACTACTACTACTACTACTACTACTACTACTACTACTACTACTACTACTACTACTACTACTACTACTACTACTACTACTACTACTACTACTACTACTACTACTATTACTACTACTACTACTACTACTACTACTACTACTACTACTACTACTACTACTACTACTACTACTACTACTACTACTACTACTACTACTACTACTACTACTACTACTACTACTACTACTACTACTACTACTACTACTACTACTACACTACTACTACTACTACTACTACTACTACTACTACCACTACTACTACTACTACTACTACTACTACTACTACTACTACTACTACTACTACTACTACTACTACTACTACTACTACTACTACTACTACTACTACTACTACTACTACTACTACTACTACTACTACTACTACTACTACTACTACTACTACTACTACTGCTACTAATACTGCGGTTTATGTACTTGTTGCAAGAGTTCCTGCTGGTACTTGAGTCTTTTCTGCTTTTCCAACTCACTCTGCAATGTCATTCACCATTCACTCCTCCATAATCCATCCATCATTCCTCCACCCTTCATTCATCATTCCTTCACCATTCATCTATTCATCCCTCTTCCACCATTAATCCTTAATCCATTCATCTTACTTCCCCCATTCATCTTTAATCCATTCATCCATCATCCACCATTCACCCTCATCCACCATTCATCCTCCATTCATCCTCCACCCTTCCTCCATCCTTCCCCCATCCACTCACAATAGGCACACCAAAGATTCCATGTCCTCCCCTTGCAAACGTGTTGTCGTGTGCATGATCTTTTGACCTTATGCATGGGAGGTTTTCTGTGGTGGTTGTTGTGATGGTGACAATGGTGACGATGGTGACGATGGTGATCATGGTGATGATGGTGATGATGATGACGATGGTGACGATGGTGACGATGGTGATGATGCTGACGATGGTGATGATGGTGACGATGGTGATGATGCTGACGATGGTGACGATGGTGATGATGGTGATGATTGTGATGGTGGTGATGATGGTGATGATGTAGATTCAAAGTCAAGTAGTGGCGATGAGTACAGTGATTAAATCAGTGAAACGAACGGGAGGCACAACGACGAACATTATCGAAGATGCATTAGTCGCCCCAACAACCACAACACCCCCAACAACCACCACACCACCAACAACCACCACACCCCCAACAACCACCACACCACCAACAACCACCACACCCCCAACAACCACCACACCCCCAACAACCACAACACCCCCAACAACCACCACACCCCCAACAACCACCACACCCCCAACAACCACCACACCACCAACAACCACCACACCCCCAACAACCACCACACCACCAACAACCACCACACCCCCAACAACCACCACACCCCCAACAACCACCACACCACCAACAACCACCACACCCCCAACAACCACCACACCACCAACAACCACCACACCACCAACAACCACCACACCCCCAACAACCACCACACCACCAACAACCACCACACCCCCAACAACCACCACACCCCCAACAACCACCACACCACCAACAACCACCACACCCCCAACAACCACCACACCACCAACAACCACCACACCACCAACAACCACCACACCCCCAACAACCACCACACCACCAACAACCACCACACCCCCAACAACCACAACACCCCCAACAACCACCACACCCCCAACAACCACCACACCCCCAACAACCACCACACCCCCAACAACCACCACACCACCAACAACCACCACACCCCCAACAACCACCACACCACCAACAACCACCACACCCCCAACAACCACCACACCCCCAACAACCACCACACCCCCAACAACCACCACACCCCCAACAACCACCACACCACCAACAACCACCACACCACCAACAACCACAACACCCCCAACAACCACCACACCCCCAACAACCACCACACCACCAACAACCACCACACCACCAACAACCACCACACCACCAACAACCACCACACCCCCAACAACCACAACACCCCCAACAACCACAACACCCCCAACAACCACAACACCCCCAACAACCACAACACCCCCAACAACCACCACACCCCCAACAACCACAACACCCCCAACAACCACCACACCCCCAACAACCACAACACCCCCAACAACCACAACACCCCCAACAACCACCACACCCCCAACAACCACCACACCCCCAACAACCACCACACCCCCAACAACCACCACACCCCCAACAACCACCACACTACCAACAACCACAACACCCCCAACAACCACCACACCCCCAACAACCACCACACCCCCAACAACCACCACACCACCAACAACACCTCAATCAAAACTCCTTCTTTTCAAACCAGCACAGAGCCCTCACAAAATAAAAGCACTACTTATCAACAGTCACACCACCACCAACAAACAAACCACCATTATAACCCTTCTTTCACTATTCTAGCCACCCACCACAGCCACCCACCACAGCCACCCACCACAGCCACCCACCACAGCCACCCACCACAGCCACCCACCACAGCCACCCACCACAGCCACCCACCACAGCCACCCACCACAGCCACCTATCACAGCTACTTATCACAGCCACCTATCATCTCAGCCACCACCACTACAGCCAAATATCACAGCCACCACCAACCACTACCAACCACCACAGTCTTGAGGGCAGAATTTTTTCTGGTCACTGAGGTTTTTGTTGAGACATTGCATGAAGTGACAACTGCTCAACTTCAGCTCTTCCCCTCCCAAGCTGTGATCACTCTTTGTCCTGGTGGCTGTGTGTGGTTGTTGGTGGCTGTGTGTGTTTGTTGGTGGCTGTGTGTGGTTGTTGGTGGCTGTGTGTGGTTGTTGGTGGCTGTGTGTGGTTGTTGGTGGCTGTGTGTGGTTGTTGGTGGCTGTGTGTGGTTGTTGGTGGCTGTGTGTGGTTTTTGGTGGCTGTGTGTGTGGTTGGCGGTGATTTAGTGTGGTTGGCGGTGGTATAGTGTGGTTGGCGGTGGTTTAGTGTGGTTGGCGGTGGTTTAGTAAGATTATGTGTGGTTAGTGTGGGTTAATGTGGTTTTATGTGGCTTTTTGTGGTTTTTAATGGATGTGTGAAGTTTGGCAGATGGATGCGTGAAGTTGGGCAGATGGATGTGTGGTTGAGTATGTCGTAGTAATCACTGAACTGGTGTTTCTTTTGCTTGGAGGGCTTTTGTTTCTTCGCACTGGATGGAGGGTGGAAAGTGATCATAGGATGGATGAATGAAAAGATGGATGAATGGAAGGATGGATAAATGAAAGGATGGATGAATGAAAGGATGGATGAATGGAAGGCCGGATGAATGGAAGGATGGATGAATGAAAGGATGGATGAATGGAAGGCTGGATGAATGGAAGAATGAATGAAGGGAGAGATGGGTGAATGGACGGATGGATGAATGAAAAGATGGGTGAATGGGAAGATGGATGAATGGCAGAATGGATGAATATGTAAATTTTGGAATGAATTAATTAATCAATGCATGCATGGATCCATGAAGAATGAATTTATGGATGAAATAATTAATGCATGGACGGATGCATGCGTGACCTAGCATGTGTCCATGTACGTCGGTGAGGATGGCGTCAGGACATTCAGAACCACACAAGAGAGAACTCTCTGAAATTCCTTTGGTCACTTGGTGATCTGGTCTATGTTTGTTTGTTTAGCTGTTTGTTTGTTTGTTTGTTTGTTTGTTTGTTTAATTGTTTGTTTGTTTGTTTGTTTGTTTGTTTAATTGTTTGTTTGTTTGTTTGTTTGTTTGTTTGTTTGTTTGTTTGTTTGTTTGTTTGTTTGTTTGTTTGTTTGTTTGTTTGTTTGTTTGTTTATGATGCCGTGACAAACCTGAGATATCTGTATTCATTCTCTTGATCCATCGCTTTCTTCGTCTTGTGATCTTCAATCTGACCAAGCAAACATCAACCTATTGATCACGCCGAGCTCCGAGCTTGATGCTTTGATAAGCACATAAGGATGCATACACACATACTTATCTCATCCAATCAATTCACACACGTTCAAAGACGTTTAACACACAGACACGCACACACACACACACACACACACACACACACACACACACACACACACACACACACACACACACACACACACACACACACACACACACACACACACACACAAACGATTACTTGTTGAAGGAGTTCTTTGGTGTACGAGAGTTGATTGATGCGGTTGAGGATGCAGCGATCTTTCTGGTCTGGTATGCTCATGCCACTGTGGTCATTGGACGCAGTGAATTCATTCTATTACTTCGAAACTGTGTCACTTCATGCCATTGTTGACCTACATAACTTCAATTATGTATATTTCACTCATGAATCGTTCAGCAACTAGATTAGATTAGATCAAATTAGCCACCGTTTTAGAAGCTGTAACAAATGAATGTAGGTATGGATGGATTGAGTGGGTGTTGATGGAACGAGTGAACGGATGGTTTTGGAAAAGTTTATAGACGCAAGCATTTCTCTTTTGAGACCACAGTTGTGTAACCTTGGCAGGGACTTGGAGGCAGTGTTGAGGGAGGGATGGACGTTCGGAAGGTTGCCACTGCAAAGTGCTTTGTGGCTAAAACAATCTAATCTAATCTAGTCGGATTAAAAGAATCTCATAAAATCCAATATACACATTTTTGAAGCGCTTTTTACGTGCTGTAAAAAACGCTTCCTAGCTATAATAAATGCATTTATAGTTTTGTATAAAGATCAAAAGTTTTATAGGAGTTGCTGGTGATCAAATTCTTCTCACTTACTGTGTGGGTTCTGATGCATTAGATCTCTGAAAGTTGCAGCAATTTTGATAAAGTTTTGATTATGAAACTGAAAGTCTTAATTGATTTTACCATGTGGTTGTCGTTGAATCGGTTGATGGTCTTGTTGGAATGAAAGGTTCTGAACCAATTATTGTTCTGAGAAACTATTTGACTGCTGAAAATATTTTGGTGGATAGATTTGTTTTTTGCTTTGTAATATATGTCTGAAGATTAAAAGTATAAAACCTTGTAAAATTGGCCATAACGTTATTCAGAGTTATGAAAGTACAAAAAAAAACTTTATATATATATAAAAAAGAACAGATGTTTGATAATGATCAGAATGTTAAAGATTTTGTGGTCATGATTTGAACTCAAAAGTTTAAAGTTGTCAAAGTTGCTAAAAGTTTTGTTTAGACTGTCGTCATAGTTACAGAAACTTTAACTTTGATTATTCAAAATTTAATCATTTTACTTTGATGTTTGTTTTGTGATATACTATTTTTAAAATTACTATTCGAGTCTATTTTTAACATAAATTTTCTTTTAGTTATCAGCGGAAAAGTTAATAAGCGTGTAGTTATTTACTAAAATGGCCGATAAGGACAAGAAGATCGACGATGAGCCGGAGGAGGAAACCATCGCTAAGGACATCGTCGTCACTAAGTACAAGATGGCAGCAGAAATTGTGAATGGTGAAAATAATTATAGCTTGTTTCGAGTTGTCGGAAATGTGTTACTTTAGGTTATCAGCACGTGTGAGGCTATTCGCAATGGTGGCAAACATATGGACCAGAAAATGAGCCAGAAATTCAAATTGGGGTTAATTAAACAAACAACATTTCGCCCCATCCAGCTGCCTTGAAGTTGGTGATTGAGAAGTGCACTGCACACGCCAAGATTCAGGAGTTATGTGCCATGGGAGACAACTACCTCATCGAGGAGACCTCGAAGATCTTCAAGAAGGAAAAGGAAATCAAGAAAGGTGCTTCGAACCGCTGGCGTTTTTAATTATTTTTTTTGAAACGTTATGGAGTGTGACTTCAAATTTAAACAACACATTTTTGAGATTTTTTCACTCTGGAGTGAAGCATTTTGTCGTAAATAAAAGTTTCTTATTCACAATCTTTTATAAAATATTTTACTTTATCGAAATCGTTTTTTGCAAAACATCTGTCATCAGTTTGTTCATTCTCTTCATAACTCAGTTATATTAACAATTAAAGTTCTTTCATAAATCTAAGTTTTTTTTCAAAAAATTTTCAACGTCAACTTTATGGATAAGAACCTACTTTTGTTGTATATTTAATTATTCACTCCATGCACTTTTCATGTCTTTCACATACCTCACGCATATGCACACTCACACAGGTATAGCTTTCCCGACCTGCATCTCGGTGAACAATTGTGTGTGTCACTTTTCTCCCTTGAACTCTGAAGCAGATGTTTTGCTCAAGGACGGAGATCTTCTAAAAATGTGACTTTCTTTCAATATGGCCTTGTTTCAGTACTCCATCATCTCCTCACACCACTATTCCACCATTTCAAAGTTCCATCATCTCATCACTCCTCTTTTACCACTACTCCACCATCTGACTTTTTCTCAATTGTTTGTCTTGCCACACAGAGACATGGGAGCACACATAGATGGGTATGTAGCTGTGGTTGCACACACCATTGTAGTTGGAGCATCTGCTGTGAGTGTGTGTGTGTGTGTGTGTGTGTGTGTGTGTGTGTATGTGTGTGTGTGTGTGTGTGTGTGTGTGTGTGTGTGTGTGTGTGTGTGTGTGTGTGTGTGTGTGTGTGTGTATGTGTGTGTGTGTGTTTGTGTGTGTGTGTGTTTCATCTTTTGTTTGTATACAATAAAAATAACATTTTCAACTGTTTTTTTTTCAATTATCCTTCCATTATGGTAACACACACACACACACACACACACACACATACATACACATGGCAGGACAACAAGGTGACGGGTCGCAAGGCTGATGCCATAATGGCAGCTCACCTCGCCTCTCAACTCGTCCTCAGACTCATCAAGCCAGGAGCTGAAGTGAGATCACACACACACACACACACGCGCACACACACACACACACACACACACACACACACATACACACATACATACATACACGCGCGCGCGCATTTTATAGGATTTTGGAAATATCACTTGAATTCAATCTCCAGCACCACCTCCTCTGCAGAACCTCCAGGTGACAGATTACATTCAGAAGTTGACGGAGCAGTTCAAGTGCAAGCCTGTCGAAGGTGACAACTACTTTTGTGTCATCTTGTGTCACCTCTTTTCCACCACCATTGTCACTCATCTTTTTCCTTCCCTTCTTCATATCATCCCACACACACACACATTTTGCTTCTTCCCTATCATGCCAGAATCTCCATGCAAAATCTTCTTACCATTTCACTTCACTCCTCCCTCCCTACCATACACCCTCCCCCTCTTCCTACCATACAACCACCCTCTCTACCATGCAACCTTTTCTCCTCTCCAGGAATGGTTTCTCACCAGTTGCTGAGGCACACCATTGATGGACCCAAGACCATCATCCAAAATCCCTCCGAAGCCATCAAGTTGGTGGTGGTGGTGGTGGTGGTGGTGGTGGTGGTGGTGGTGGTGGTGGTGGTGGTGGTGGTGGTGGTGGTGGTGGTGGTGGTGGTGGTGGTGGTGATTGAGATGATATGTGGTGGTGATGATTGAGATTACATGTGGTGGTGATGAATGAGATTACATGTGGTGGTGATTGAGTTGATGTGAGGTGATGTGTGGTGGTGAGAATAAATAATGTTGGTGTTATTCAAGAAGGTCCTCATGGTAGCAAGAAATTAAACAGTCGAATAATACTTGATTGATTGGCGACATTCACTGACTCTGAATCAAACATTGGGTGCTTCAAGTTGACTGACGTCACACGCACGCAGGAAGGATTATGAGAAGTGTGAGTTCGCAGTGCACGAGGTGTATGGTGTCGATGTGCTGGTCAGCAGTGGAGAGGGAAAGGTGGGTGGTGGTGGTCATGGTCATGGTCGTGGTCGTGGTGGTAGTTGTGATGTTATTAATAGTAATGGTAATGGTATCACACCACCACAGGGCAAGGAGTTTGACACAAAGACCACCGTGTACAAGCGTTCAAAAAGCATTGAAGGATACAACTTGAAAATGAAGGCCTCCAGACGTCGGTAGTGGTGTGGTGTGGTCTGGTGTGGTGTGGTGTGGTGTGGTGTGGTGTGGTGTGGTGTGGTGTGGTGTGGTGTGGTGTGGTGTGGTGTGCTGTGGTGTGGTGTGGTCTGGTGTGGTGTGGTGTGGTGTGGTGTGGTGTGGTGTGGCGTGGCGTGGCATAGTGTGATGTCGTCATGTCATGGCTGGTCAATGAAATATGATCATGCTGTTGCGCAGAGTTCTTCAGCGAAGTCTCAAAAAGGTTTGGAATGATGCCTTTCACGCTCAGGTGAGTCACACACACACATACATACAAAAACACCCAAACATACAAGAATTCGCACAAATACCCATATACACAAGGGCATACAAACGTACACACACACACACACACACACACACACAGAGCATTTGAGGACGAGAAGAAGGCGAAGATGGGAGTGGTGGAGTGTGTGAAACACAACCTCATGGAGCCCTTCAGTGTGCTCTACGACAAGGAAAGTATGTCTTTGTTCTCCTACCTCTGCTTGCTTGTCTGTCTCTTGAATGCTCCTTCAAGAAGCATGTCTTCTCATTGAAGGATGTTCAAGCAAATATTTTTTTTTAATTTTTTCTACCTACACGCACACACCCACACATACTCACAAAGAAATACACGCATACACACACACACACACACACACACACACACACACACACACAGACGAGTTTGTAGCGCAGTACAAGTTTACGGTCTTGCTGATGCCAAACGGACCAATGCAGGTTACAGGCCTGCCATTGGACGAAGCCTGCATCCAATCAGATTACGCCGTTGTCGATGACGAACTCAAGGTAGGTGGTTGGAATGGTCGTGAGTGTGGTGGTTGATATATTTTAATAAAATTTTAATATTTCGTATGGTTTCATTACTTCAAAATTAACTTAATTTCACTTTTCGTCATTTATCATTACGATTAGCAGTATTAAAATTTTTATTGTTTTTTAAATTGCTATTTTTTTTTATTATTATTCTTCTTCTCCTCCTTCTCCTCTTCCTCTTTTACAGACCATCCTGACCACTTCGACGTCTCGGAAGGTGGCGAAGAAGAAGAAGAAGAAGGCGTCGAAGGCAGCATTGGAAGGAGCTGCCGCTGCTGAGGGGGATGCTGTTGTGGTGGAGGAGGCATGAGTGGTGGGAGGAGGTTGTTGGAGGCTTGCGAGTGATGGAGGTCTGAAGAGGAAGAGCAGTGATAAGAAATTTCAAAGAGGGGTTGTGGAAGGAGAAGGGAGGAAAGAATCTGAAGAAGAGGAGGAGGAGGAAGATGGGTGGGTGGGATTTTTGGAATAAAAAGAAGGTCCTTGTTACTGCTTTTCACGTTTTTTGGAGCTGAGGACATTAGAAAAATAATAGTACTAATAATCATTAAAGTAATAATAATCATAATAATGCTAATAATGAGCGCTCATGTGATGACGCGTGTTTGTAGAGTGAAATGTGCTTGTGGAGTGGTGAAAAATCAAAATGCATGGAGATGCCGATGGAGTGTTCTTGTGCCGTGGCGCCTCTTCACCAGTGCCACCACTTTGGAATAAACCCTTTAAGTTACAACAACGAGACCTTTGCGTTTCTTTGTGTGTTTGTAGCCCTTCGTCGAAAATGTGTGAGAATCACTAAAATGATTATAATGGTCTATCTTCCTCAAAGGCACGAGTATCGAAGTATATAAGTTATATAGGTTATATGCGTCACGTGTTCGTCAAAATGGTTCTTCACTAACTAATTAAATGTCAACAGGCTGAGGGCCTTTTATATCACAATCATCGTCTTCTTCCTCCTCTTCGTTTTCTTTTCTGCGTGCCCGTCCTATGAAGATGCTGGTGACCATGGCGATCAACAGACAGCCCCCTGCAGAGGCAAACACCCACTCCAGTGGTACTGCGTGTCTTTTGAAGTAGCCTGTGGTGTGGTTGCATTGGTTGTGATAAGATTTAGTGGGGTCTAGTCTGGTTGGGTGTGGTTAGATGTGGTTAGGTGTGGTTAGATGTGGTTAGATGTGGTTAGGTGTAGTTAGGTGTGGTTAAGTGTGGTTAAGTGTGGTTAGGTGTAGTTTGGTTCGACTGAGTTTCGCGTGATTCATTTAAATAAGTTGATTTTTCAATTCGAATAAGTGCATTTGTTGAGAATCATATGGCGTGTAACTGTGAGCGGAAGGAACGTGTGTATGCATAGCTGCAACGGTGATCAATGAAGTGTTCTTGAAGCTTAGGTAGTTAAATTAATAATAATAACAACCAATCTAATCAAATCATTTGTATAGCGCTGATTCCATACTGTTTAAGTGCACTCTGTTGCGAACTGTTGAAAGAAAGTTTCAAGGACTTTACGAAAACTGAGTAATGGGGGGAAGATTGAGGGAAGAGAGTTCCATAGAAGAAGGTCACAGTAGGAAAGTGCAAATTTAGCATAAGAACTATTTGAAGGTATCTTAAAGGATGAGAATAAGTAGAATAAGTTTTTCTTCCAGTTATTGCCGCTGAGTTTTCATTCTTCAAATTTCACTATTTTAATCACTTTTTTTCTAATTTTTTAATTGATTTATTGTTTTAAATTAATATTTCATTGTGTTTTATATTTTTTCAACTTTTTCTCTCGTGATTTGTTCATTTCGTAGGTTCAATGCCGACTTTTATGACTGATAACATTCTGTTCTCGTATATTTCAATGTTTTCTTTTTTAGTTCGACTATTCGCCGTGTTTTTGTAATATTTCCAGCGTACGTCTGGATTTGATCTAATAAAGACTATAAAAAAGACTATAAGTAGACAGTCCCTTACGAAGAGGCAACTTAAAAGGGTCAGCTGAGTAGTTAGGTGAGTGATTATTTTTTAATTTTGAACACTAAGCTTTGTTTAAGGGGCAACCAGTGTGAAGAGATGAAATATTAATAACATTAATAATATCCATAATATCATTCATAAACCTCAAAAAAGACACTCAAGCATTGAGTTATCGACAAGTGCCATCTACGAAAAAGGAGTATCAAACATATCAGGAGGCTTACCCGCTTGCTTGCCTTTCGCTTATGTTTATATAATTTATACTTATTATTTTTATATTTATTATTATTATTTTATTAATTATATTTGTTGTTATTATTGTATTCAATATATTTATTATTATTAGTAGTAGTAGTAGGAGTATATTCAAGTAGGGTCTCGAGTGACAAGGAAATTTTATATGGGAATTTTCAAGTGGCTCGCGTTAGAGCTTCATGACCACACGATGGTGGATGAGCCTAATCTAACCCTTGCCAGTCAGACCTTACCTCACCCACCCACTCACCAGCCATCAGTGTGGCTAGAGTTGTGGCGACAGCTTCGAAGAAGTGGCTAATGCTGAAGGTCTGTGCGAACGCCTCTGGTCCGTACACACTCCGCAAGAAGACCGCTCTCAGTATTGTCTGTGCCGCTGTGGGTGGCAGTAGGGTGGTAGAATTCTCTTGGAAATTTTACGGAAGTACCCATAATATAAAGAAATTTCTCTGAGTGTTTTAATAAAGCTAAACACGCACACACCTTTCTTTATACAACACAGATATGTGTAAGCTGAAGAAGGTGATGTGAACGCATACCTTTGCAGAATCCGAAGAACAGGGTGAAGAGGGTGAGGAAGGAGGGATGTGAGGAACAGACGAGGGATAAGACAAGAAGGCCTGTTAGGAGGAGGAGGACTGAGAAGGAAGTGGTGAGAGGGAGTCTGTTGCTATGAAGTAGGAGGCCTGCTGACAGGCAGTTGAGGGTCTCTGAGGAAAGGGACAAGAAGTAGATGAAGTGCATGTCTTCCAACGAGGACCCCCGCAACATCAGCCTCCGAAGCAGGAAGCTGCTGGCCAGGAAAAGGCCTGTAAGGGAAAGATGTGTCGAAGAGGGGATTGTTTCAGATGTTTTGGGGGGGGGGGGTGGATGTTTTGGCGTGGGGGTGGATGTTTTGGGGTGGGAGTGGATGTTTTGGGGTTTGAAACTTATTTATCGTGGTGTGTAAAACTTACGGTGTGAATATTTTACTGTGTTCGAAAGTTGAGTTGAAATGCAGCGATGTGATCATCGACGATCATAATATCAAAAACACATCCTTGAAAAAATTAGAGATTTGTGTACGTGATTGCTCGAAAGTTTCAGAAAGTTAAATGGTGAAGTGTAAGGGAAACTGGAATGATGAAGTCTAATTTAAATTCATTGCAACACCGGGGTGTGAAAAACAACACCGGGGTGAAGCAATACAAACTTTTTAAAAATTTAACTGACTTGATGACAAACAGGGCAGAAACACAAACATCCAATTTAAGCTGAGAGCTCACACATCGGCGATTACGCAATATTTTGCGAAATGTCACAGAGAAAGGAGATGACACGAAGACCAACCAGTGTAGGCGAGAGCGAAAGAGGCGTTGAAGAGGAAGAAAGAAGGACACTTGAAGATTTGCTTGTAGTTGCATAAGAGCTGTTTGGAGGGGTTTGGAGCGGTCTTGAGGATTGAGGTCTTTTGGAGAGAGGCTTTCTGGAGAGGAGGTTTTTGAGGGACTGCTTCGTACTGGAAGGTAGACGGGAATTCTTGGAAGGTCTCTGTGTGGAAATAGCTCTGGAGGGAGGAGTGGCTGGAGCAGGAGAAGGAAATGCTGGAGCTCTGGAGGGAGGAAGGCAAAGAGGGGCGCTGTTGCTGGGGGGTGTCTGCAAGCTGCGTGTCGCTAGGAGGTCGAAGGAGGTTGTTGCTGTTGGTGAGGATGCAACCATCAAGGGACTTGTTAGAGTGATCCTTCTGCTTCTCTTTCACGCGCAGAATGGACTGCACCACGAAAGAGTTTTTGAAGTCTTTGACCTCAGAAGGACCCTTTGAATCATTCGACGACTCAAAACTTGGCCAGTAAAACAACCACTCTAGAGCCAGAGACTCGATGTTATTTGGAGCTCCAAAGAGCAGGCCACACACCAGTCCATTGAGACAGCAGGCAGCCATGATCTGGCAAGTGCCGTCCCAGCGGAAGGTGGACACGAGAAGTTCTGTGAGGGGTTCGTGCAGAAAGTGTGACACCTTGGAGACGCACAACATCACGCCCAGGACCAAGGAGAAGTGGGAGGTGAAGGTGAAGGACAGAGCTGCAATGGAAGTCAAGTACAAACCACTGAGACCAACTCCTGTGGGAGGATAGTAAAGGCAACAACTTATGCTTCTTATCATCCAATAAAATACCCAGGAATAAAGACTAGAACTTTCCAGAAGTAACATACAAAACACACACACATTATGCAGCCACTCATATAAGACACAGTGCTCATAAAACCACAGAGCCACATATGGGAACAGAGAGACACACAAACGAAAAAAAAGTAGAACACACACAAAGAAACCCAAACAAAGGAACACACACAGAGAGAAACAAAAAAGGACACAAACAAGGAAACACACACAAAGAAATACAAAGGGACACACAGCAGCACCTGCGAGCATGTTGAGTGAGAGGACAAAATAGTCGACATTCTTCGAGAAGGATCCGACGAAGATGGCGAGAAAGGAGAGGAGGGAGGAGCAGATGGTGAGCTTGCTGACGTTGCTTCTGTGCAGCACCACTCCATGCATGCAGACTGGAGGGTGTATGTGTGTTTGTATTTGTTTTTATGCTTGTGTGTTTAATCATTTAAATTCTTTACAATACCTTATTCTATTGAATACGCTTCTTACGGAAGTTTTCAAAAGAAACCAACGTAGCGTGAAAAAAACACTGGGATACAATAGGATACAAGTCGATACAATACAAGCAAAGCGATAAAATACAATACAATTTGATTTGAAAAAAAATAATACATACAATAAACTATGATACAACAAAATGCAGTGTATACAATAACATAAAGGCAAGTGATGAAATTTGATACATAAGTTCTGTAGTCCCTAATGAGGAAATCATTGTTTTAATGACGAAAGAATGTATAGCAATACGTCGTCATGGCAACAGGATGACAGAAGCAAATTATGAGCGATTATCAGTAATTGAAAAATAAAAATAAACGAAGCAATTATTTTTATTTGTCATTTTTATTGTTCAGAAATATTTAAAGTGGCTTTTTCAAGAGGTTTCGAGGAATCTAGGGCTCCTCTAGTCAAGCTCAAGCAATTTTTTATCACAGTCTTTATTGCAGCAAATTCAGACAAACGCTGAAAATGGCACAAAACACGGTGAAAAATCAAAATTAAAGAAAAAAAAATCAACAATAACTGAATGTCATGAGAAGTAATCTGTTCTAATCAAATGAAAATGATGTCTTCAGGAAAGCGTCGCAATATTTCGTAATTCAACAGAATGAACTTTTGTACTATTTATATTATACCTCTATACACTCCATTACTGTTTTCTTTTTTAGTTCAACTATTCGCCGTGTTTTTGGAACATTTCCAGCGTATGTCTGGACTTGATCTAATAAAGACTATAAAAAAGCTAGTTTACTATAAAATTAATTTTGTATTACCATAGCTGACACTTTCATAGTTCAAATGACAACCGAATTCAAAAGGTCTGGTGTTCAAAACTTGCCAATGTCAATGAATACTCAAATCTAATACAATATCAACAAAACCTTTGTGTAGCGCAGGTGAGGAACTGTTCAAATTTCTTATGTTTTAAACTTTCTGCACAATGAGGTTTCAGAAGCCTTACGAAGATGAAGAACAACTGAAATATAAATATAGAAACCTGTTGCGCAACACGGCGTGTTGCACAACGTGGCACAAAACATTTTGTACAACACAAGATGCAGTTTGTTGCACAACACAACACGAGAGGCAATTTGTTGCACAAAAAAGTCCGTAAAATAGCACGTAGCCCAACTCACTGGATGTGAAGAAGACGACGGAGGACAGGAGACTGAGTTGAGAGGTGTCAGGTGCATGGGCGATGTCCTTGTGGTGCAGGAAGGCTTGGAGGAGCGAGAAGAAAGACAACTGCCAAACGTTCACCACCAATTGACACCCCGTCGAAGCCACCAACACCAACAACCTCCTCCAGCTTCCTCCTCCACCTTCGTCACCCATTGAATTACGTTCTGTTGTATAGGTCTTTTTGGTATGACCTGTTTGTTATTTAGGTCACTTTTTGTGACCTGTTTGCTATAAAAGTTATATAGGTCACTTTGTGTGACCTGTTTGCTATAAAAATTATATAGGTCACTTTGATGAGACCTGTTTGTTTTATATGTTATATAGGTCACTTGGTGTTATCTAGTTTTTGTATATAAGTTACTTCATGTGACCTATTTGGAATTATATAAGGCAGGTTGTATGACCTACTTGTTGTTATATAGGTCACTTAGATGTAACCTTCTAGTCCAACTTTGTTCAAGGCAAGGTCTATGTATTCCCATTGCACAAAAGAACGGAGTGTTTGTTTTGAAGATTGTGACGTCAAAATTGACCACTTCAGCGCTATACAAATGTTTCAACACCAAAACCAACAAATCCACAGCAATTCGCTTTCAAGTGAACATTAAATCCTCCACAGAAATGTGTTACCATCTGATCTTGAACACCGATGGTTACAGTCGCTAGGACGGCATATAATACACAGCAAACTACATTCAGGCACAATTACATAGCATGCCATACAAAACTTCACACACCCTGCCACACATAAAACCACATGCCACGCCACATAACATGCTATATATTATATTACATAACATTTGGAGGAACGCATAACACGCATGCCGAAGAAGATGAACAAACAACAAGAACGCCACACTCTCAACTCAACACACACCATTATATTATTTTTCCCTGACCAACGATTTGATACTTCCGCATCTATACTCTGCGCGCCATACATCGTCAAAACTTTCAAACTATCACACAGACACACACAGACACGCACCCACACACACACACACACACACACACACACACACACACACACACACACACACACACACACACACACACACACACACACACACACACACACACACACACACACACACACACACACACACACACACACACACACACACACACACACACACACACACACACACACACACACACACACACACACACACACACACACACACACACACACACACACACACACACACACACACACACACACACACACACACACACACACACACACACACACACACACACACACACACACACACACACACACACACACACACACACACACACACACACACACACACACACACACACACACACACACACACACACACACACACACACACACACACACACACACACACACACACACACACACACACACACACACACACACACACACACACACACACACACACACACACACACACACACACACACACACACACACACACACACACACACACACACACACACACACACACACACACACACACACACACACACACACACACACACACACACACACACACACACACACACACACACACACACACACACACACACACACACACACACACACACACACACACACACACACACACACACACACACACACACACACACACACACACACACACACACACACACACACACACACACACACACACACACACACACACACACACACACACACACACACACACACACACACACACACACACACACACACACACACACACACACACACACACACACACACACACACACACACACACACACACACACACACACACACACACACACACACACACACACACACACACACACACACACACACACACACACACACACACACA
>OX387248.1:1109979-1142479 GCA_947562095.1 Branchellion lobata
TTGAACAAAAGAAATAAATAACAGATACAACAATTAAATAAGAAAGAAGTTACAATTATGTCGTCATATTATTCCGATTCTTTGCTCGGTGTGTAAGAAAAGAAATGACCAAAATGAAGAAAATAACCAAGATATTTAAATAAATGAGTATGAGAGGGGGATGACGATGATGATGATGATGATGATGACGATGATGATGATGATGATGATGATGATGATGATGATGATGATGATGATGATGATAATGATGATGATGATGATGATAATGATGATGATGATGATGATAATGATGATGATGATGATGATGATGATGATGATGATGATGATAATGAAGATTAAGACGAAGATGGCGAATAATGGTGACTTGGCAAGTGGATTATTTGCTGCTCTTGTTAGTTACGTTGGTGTCTAAGAGTTTGTTGTTAAGCAGCATGTTGTTGTCAAGGAAACGATTCAAAGGCAAAGCTGACCTGGTAGGGATGTGTGGTACGTAAAACATGGAAATTTCGATTTAAAAAAATTAAATTTATTTTTAAAACATTGAAAAAAAAAAATTTCCGGAAAAATGAAAAAAAATTTATAAAAAAGTAAATTGAAAAAAAACTATTTAAAATTTTAATTGAAAAATTTGCAGTGAAAGTAAAGATAAAAGTGGATTTAACAGGAGGGCACCTGAGAGCTTGGTCGTAAGACATTTCGAAGGGGTTATGGTCGGGGGGGTTAGTGGGCGTGGCGTCAAAATCTTGAAGCATGTCGATGTCGGTGGACGATTCGTTGGTGGTGGCGTAGTCGAGATGGCTGTTGGTGGTGGCGTAGTCGAGGTGGCTGCTAGGGTTGATGTGGTTGGCGGCGTGGTCGGTGATGTGGCCGGTGTGGTCTGTAATGCTGATGCGAGGGAGACTTTGAGAGGAGGGAGGGTTGGTGGGGAAAATGTTGTTGGGGGGTGGGGGAATGGTGAACGGGCTGTGGGCTTGAAGTCGCATGAACTCCTGCTGAAGGATTTGTTGTTGTTGTCGGTAGAGGTCATCAATGAGACGTTGCTGTTGCTGCTGATTGTGCAATTGCAGCTGTTGTTGCTTGAGGAGGTAGTCGTGGGCGGTCTGTTGGAGGAAGGAAAGAGGGTCAATAGGGGGCACCCCATGAGAAAGATCCTCGTCCTCCTTGATACTGTCGAGGTTGCTAGTCGAATGGTTGTCGTAGAGGCAAGTCTGCCCAGGCTGGAAGAAGAAAGAGGAGGGAGAAGGCTGTGTGGGAGGGTGGAAGAAGGTGCTGTTGAGGGCGGCCTGATCCGCCGTGGTGGCGTTGGATGCAGAGTGGCCGGTGGAAAAGCCGCATGGAGGAGAAACACAAGGAACTGTGGTGGTGTGGTAGCGTGGTGGTGTAGTGTGGTAGTGTGGTATGGTGGTGTGGTGGTGTGGTAGCGTGGTGGTGTGGTGTGGTGGTGTGGCGTGGTGGTGTGGTGTGATGGTGGGTGGTAGCGTGGTGGTGTGGTGTGGTATGGTGATGATGGTGTGGTGTAAGGGTAGTGTTGTGTAAAGTATTACTAGTGATGAAATGGCTTAATTGTTGTATGGTGATGTAATGGTGGTGTGATGTAATGGTGGTGTGATGTAATGGTGGTGTGATGTAATGGTGGTGTGGTGAGAAATAATGTCTCGAAATGCAAGCAACAAACAACAAAATCACCATTGTTGTTGCTGTTGTTATGCTGTTGTTGTTGTTGTTGCTGCTGCTGCAACTGCAACATTTGTAGGTGTTTGTAAAGGCAGTTCTCGGGCTGTTGGGGGACGGTGATGGGAGAGGAGGGGTGGGAGGAGGGATTTGGGGGGGAAGGGACTGGAGAGATGAGCGGAGAGTTCTGTTGTGGGTGTGGAAGTAGAGACACCGAATGATGAGAACACTGCTGACAACTTGACTATTGGAGACATTAACTATCCTATCTTGTCTTATTACTATTAGTTGTGGAAAAAAACTAAAAAAATTATTAAAAAATCACGAAACAATAGCAACAACAACAATATCGACATCAACGTCAACAACAACATCAACATCAACAGAAACAGCAACAACAAAAACAACATCAACATCAACAACATCAACATCAACAACATCAACAACATCAACATCAACAACATCAACAACATCAACAACATTAGCAACATCAGCAATAACATCAACATCAACATCAACAGCAGCAACAAAAGCAACATCGTCAACATCAACATCGGCAACAGACTTGCACCGAGAGGTTGTCGGAGGGGGTCTTGGTGAAGCACTGTTGTAGTCTCTCATGCTCCTGCCTCAGATGCATCAGACTCGACTGCAGTGAGTCCCCCTGTGTGTGTGTGTGTGTGTGTGTGTGTGTGTGTGTGTGTGTGTGTGTGTGTGTGTGTGTGTGTGTGCGTACCTCTGAGGCATCAGGACTGCACGATCTTTCCAACTGCCACCTAGTTAGCGGGTAAAACCAACAAATTATCGAGCGATAATTAAGTTAATGAACGGTAAATAAATTATTCAACGTTAAGTTATGAATGAATGAATGAATGAATGAACAAATGAATGAAGAAATGAGAGATGAACGAGTACTTTTTGTTGATGGTGACTCCGTCGGAGGACCTTCTGAAGCGAGCACTGGGGAGCAGCAACTTGTCCTTGAGGCTCTCGCGGTCTGTTCGGTGGCAACATCGTATGCACTGATGCAAGTACCGAAACATACCAATACACGCTAATACACAGCCATACACACTAATACACAGCCATACACACTAATACACAGCCATACACACTAATACACAGCCATACACACTAGTACACAGCCATACACACGAATACACAGCCACACACACTAACACACAGCCCTACACACGAATAAACAGCCATACACATCAATACACACAAACACCTGCAAAAATCCACTCCCACACACCAATCAAACCGCACCCACAAACCAACCCCCCGAACATCTACATAAGCACCCCTCAACCCCCCCCCCCCTCACGGGGGGTGCGCTCCCTGGTGAGGTGAGAACGACATGACTTGATGGGGTCGTTAGCGAGTCTGCGTTGGATGTCCTCCGAGAGCTCCTGTGTGGGCGTGGTCATGGCCAGCGTGTACCTCTTGACACACCCCCTGCTGCGCATGTACCTGCCGGTGTTGTGGTCCTAGTGTTGTGAAACAGCTCAAAGTGTTGTGCAACATCCTAGTGTGTTGTGCAACATCTTAGTGTGTCGTGCAACATCCTAGTGTGTTGTGCAACAGCCCAGTTTGTTGTTGTGGAGTGTTGTGCCTGCTTTTTTGTTTCGTTGGTCTTTTAACAACAGTAACGTGTTAAGTGAAATAATATCGGAACCTCGTACACAAGTGATATTATCAACAGCAAGAGCAATATTAACAACAACATCAACAACTGCACCACCAACAACAACAACAACATCAAAATTGCACCACCAACAACAACAACAACAACATCAACAACAAAGCACCTCTTGACAGCATCTCTTTCAGAACTCCTCCCTTCTCTTTCTTTCTTCAGTCTGCCGGTCTGTAGGAGGTTGTTGTAGTTGTTGATGTTGCAGTTGCAGTTGATGTTGCAGTTGTTGATGTTGTAGTTGTTGATGTTGCAGTTGTTTATGTTGTAGTTATTGATGTTGCAGTTGTTGATATTATAATTGTAAAGATTATAGTTGTTGATATACCAGTAGCTGATGTTGGAGGGGTTACTATTGCAAGGCAAAACTAATTCTAGCACTACCCACCCAAGCCACTGTGACTCACGTGGGGGTGATGCAGGGGGGGCAAAACCATGGGGTCGGTGTGTCGATGTACCGGCAACAAATTTGCTCCTCCGTCAGAAGCCCTTCTGCCACAACTGCCTGTGGTGGGTGGATAGTGGTTTGATGGTGGATGATGGTGGATGATGGTGGTTTGATGGTGGTTTGATAGTGGATGATGGTGGATGATGGTGGATGATGGCGATTCAAAGGTAAACAATAACAAAACCAACAATACTACCACCAACAACAACGGCAACAACAACAAAACCACAACAGCACCAACAACTAAGGCAACAACCACAGCAACAACAACAGCAACAACCACAGCAACAACCACGGCAACAACCACGGCAACAACTACAGCAACAACTACAGCAACAACCACGGCAACAACCACAGCAACAACCACAGCAACAACAGCAACAACCACGGCAACAACTACAGCAACAACTACAGCAACAACCACAGCAACAACCACAGCAACAACCACAGCAACAACAGCAACAACCACGGCAACAACCACAGCAACAACTACAGCAACAACCACAGCAACAACCACAGCAACAACCACAGCAACAACCACAGCAACAACCACAGCAACAACCACGGCAACAACCACAGCAACAACTACAGCAACAACAGCAACAACCACGGCAACAACTACAGCAACAACTACAGCAACAACCACAGCAACAACCACAGCAACAACAGCAACAACCACAGCAACAACTACAGCAACAACCACAGCAACAACCACAGCAACAACCACAGCAACAACCACAGCAACAACAGCAACAACCACGGCAACAACCACAGAAACAACTACAGCAACAACCACAGCAACAACCACAGCAACAACCACAGCAACAACCACAGCAACAACCACAGCAACAACCACGGCAACAACCACAGCAACAACCACGGCAACAACCACAGCAACAACCACAGCAACAACCACAGTAACAACAACACCGACCAGGAGGCATGAGAGAGTTGTTATCGGGGTTCATGAGTTGCAGCAGTTGTTGCGGCTTGTTGAGGAGGGAGTCGAGAGCGGCCTGTTGCACGGGAGGGGATGCGAGAGGCAGAAAGCAGCGAGTGGCTTCGGAGGCTGCGGCTGCTCCAGCCACCTGCTCGAACAGCTTGTGCCAGCCACTGATGCCCAGTCCGAAGTCAGAAGGATCCTTGCTGGCCTCCTTGTGGTCCGCCATGCCGATGGTGTGGCGCCGCATTGTGCAGTACCGCGCCACCATCTCCATCGGAGGCTCCTCCTCCCGACCCCTTCCCCCCTCCACCACCAAGCCTCCCTCCCCCCTCAACACCCTCTCGTCCACTCCCATCTCTGCGTCCTGTGTGTGTGTGTGTGTGTGTGTGTGTGTGTGTGTGTGTGTGTGTGTGTGTGTGTGTGTGTCTGTGCGGTTGTGAGCATGAGGCGCTATATGAACGACTGGTACCTGAGATGAAGCGTCTGTGTTCATTTCTGTTGTCGTTTCTGGCGCTGTTGGTTAGTGATGGAGAAATATAAAGATTATGCATAAAAAAAAAACAAAATAAAAATAATAAAAATAATATTAAAAACAAAATAAAAAAATAATAATAATAATTTAGTAAAAAATGACACGGACCAACGACTCCGGTGGTGATGGATGATCTGCGGATGGTGTTGTTGAAGGAGGGTGGGTGAGGAGGGAGATGGGTGACTTGGGGGGAAGGCTGTTTGGGGGTGTTTTTGCGTTGGTGGCACAGAAGGTGGTAGATGGCGTATAGATAGTTCAGCTTCCTCTCCTTGACGCTCTGTCGGTGTGGTTTTATGATAACGCTACAATTAATTCAACTTCTCATCTGCCTCCCATCCCTCTCTCATCCACCATCCCTCTCTCATCCACCATCCCTCTCATCCACCATCCCTCTCATCCACCACCCCTCTCTCATCCACCATCCCTCTCTCATCCACCATCCCTCTCTCATCCACCATTCCTCTCTCATCCACCATTCCTCTCTCATCCACCATCCCTCTCATCCACCACCCCTCTCTCATCCACCATCCCTCTCATCCACCATCCCTCTCATCCACCATCCCTCTCTCATCCACCATCCCTCTCATCCACCACCCCTCTCTCATCCACCATCCCTCTCTCATCCACCATCCCTCTCATCCACCATCCCTCTCTCATCCACCATCCCTCTCATCCACCATCCCTCTCTCATCCACCATCCCTCTCTCATCCACCATCCCTCTCTCATCCACCATCCCTCTCTCATCCACTATCCCTCTCTCATCCACCATCCCTCTCATCCACCACCCCTCTCTCATCCACCATCCCTCTCATCCACCATCCTTCTCATCCACCATTCCTCTCTCATCCACCATCCCTTTCTCATCCACCATCCCTCTCATCCACCATTCCTCTCTCATCCACCATCCCTCTCTCATCCACCACCCCTCTCTCATCCACCATCCCTCTCTCATCCACCATTCCTCTCATCCACCATCCCTCTCATCCACCACCCCTCTCTCATCCACCATCCCTCCCTCATCCACCATCCCTCTCATCCACCATCCCTCTCATCCACCATCCCTCTCTCATCCACCATCCCTCTCTCATCCACCATCCCTCTCTCATCCACCATCCCTCTCATCCACCATCCCTCTCATCCACCACCCCTCTCTCATCCACCATCCCTCCCTCATCCACCATCCCTCTCATCCACCATCCCTCTCTCATCCACCATCCCTCTCATCCACCATCCCTCTCTCATCCACCATCCCTCTCTCATCCACCATCCCTCTCTCATCCACCACCTCTCCTCCATCACACAGGCACCTTCACAGTCTGTTGTACGTCAACCTTGAGCGTTTCCAGGTGCTTGAGAACATCAGTATCCAAATCTTCCATCCCTCCTCCTCCTCCTCCTCCTCCTCCTCCTCCTCCTACTACTCTTCCTCTTCCTTGGGAGGGCACCATCCACTCGAGGTCAGTGTTGGCCACCCACTGATGTCTCACCACCTCCTCCAGACTGGCCCTCTTGGCTGGCTGGATCTTCAACATGCTTCGGATCAGACTCTCACAATCTGTGGTGGTAGTGATGGTGAGAATGGTGGAGGTGCTGATGATGACGATGGAAATGATGATGATGATGATGATGATGATGATGATGATGATGATGATGATGACGATGATTATGATGATGATGATGATGATGGTGATGATGATGATGGAAATGATGATGAAGAAGAAGATGATGAATATGATGATGATGAAGGTGCTGATGATGATGCTGATTCAGTATTTCATACCACACCTCTCTCCTCACTCCTCACATACCTTCCATGATTTTTCAACCCCTCAACTTTCACCACCCAATCACCTCCCACAACCATCACAACCCCCCCCCCTCTTCCCATCCCCCCACCAGTGGACATGAAGTAGGGCACCCTGATTTTGCCGGTCAGAATGATCTTCTGCAACAGCACAGGATTCACTGCGTCAAAGGGCAAACTACCCACCACCATGGTGTACAAGATTACACCCATACTCTGTGTGTGTGTGTGTGTGTGTGTGTGTGTGTGTGTGTGTGTGTGTGTGTGTTTGTGTGTGTGTTTGTGTGTGTGTATGTGTGCTTATAAGGCGAGTTGTATGCAAGCTTATGTGAAAGCCATATGTGAAAACCATCAAATAACCAGAGACAACCAAAAAGACAACCAGAAAGGCAACTAGCAAAACAACAAAGAAGACATCCAGAAAAAAAACTAAAGAGACAACCAGAGAGACAACCAAAGACAACCAGGAAGACAACCAGAAATACAAAGACTCACCCAGATGTCCACCTTGGGGCCATCATAATCACTGCCCTCGAAGAGCTCAGGGGCAGCATAGGGCAGACTGCCACAGTGGGTGGAGAGAAGACTCCCTGATGTGAACTGCTTGCTGAAGCCAAAGTCTTGAAGTGGATGGCAGGTGGTGGTGGTGAGGTGATGGTGGCGAATGAAGAATGACGGTGAAAGGTGGGTGGTAAGAATAGTGAGGAGTGGGAGAAGGAAGTGGATGGTGGGTGTATGTAATTCAGGTCAAATTACTGATTATAGGTCAGATCACAATGCAATATGTAGGTCAAATGGGACAAACCGGCGAGTTTAATGTTGTTGTTCTCGTCCAGAAGGAGGTTTTCGATCTTGAGGTCACGATGGACGATGCACTGGGCGTGACAACAGGCCACTGCTGCCACTATCTGCCTAAACTTCACCCTTGCCTCCTTCTCACTCATTTTGCCCTGGCTTTTTAACTTGTCTGTGGTGGGGTTGGGATGGTGTGGTGGTAATAGTAGTGCACTTGTGGTAGAAATGATGATGATAGTGGTATGCTGATAAAAGTGGCATGCTAATGATATGATGACGATAATGGTATGCTGATAATAGTGGCATGCTGATGATATGATGATGATAGTGGTATGCTGATGATACAGTGTGATATGGTATGGTGTGTGGTGATAGTGGATGAGGACAAGATGGACAATTAGCTACTGGGAGCAATGGCTGTATATAGCCATGCAGTGTGTTGTTTCATAGCGAGGTAGTGATGTTACAATAATGATGATGATGGTAATGATTATGGTGATAATAATTATGATAATGATGAAGATGATGATGATGATAATGATGATGGTGGTGGTGGTAGTGGGAGATAGTGGAGCCAGAATAGACATTGTCCTCACCATATATCTCGCCTCCACTGGCATATTCCAGCACCAGATATATCATCTTGTCAGTCTCCATCACCTAACAAACAACAAAAAATCTTTTAAAAAATTCCAAATTTTTTTTTCATTGAGAAGTGAAATAACTGTTAATTCTTGAGTGTCATTAAGTGGATAATTAATATGAATGGATATGCAGGAAGTAGCATGCAGTGAAGTCGTTGCCACCTGATAGAGCTGGATAATATTGG
This sequence comes from Branchellion lobata, assembly GCA_947562095.1. Lineage (NCBI taxonomy): Eukaryota > Metazoa > Annelida > Clitellata > Hirudinida > Piscicolidae > Branchellion > Branchellion lobata. Next base: position 1,118,699 of record OX387248.1, read on the forward strand.
GGTGGGTGAGAGCCCTCATGTTGGCAATCTCACGTTTGATCTTCTCCATGCCCCCCTCACCTGCTCTCTCCTTGTTTATCATCTTTATGGCCACCTTCATGGAGAAATCAAACTATGCTAAGTGGGATTAAAATAAACTTTTTTTGATATTTTGTGAACTTATTTTCATATTACGCTGCATATTTCAATCAAAGTCGCCGCTAAACATTTTTACAAACTAAACGGCTCCAGCATCTAAGATGTTCCAATTCAAAGAAAGTTAATGAAAGTCAATTTAAAGGACAACCTTGGTGTTGGTGACAATGTTGTTGGCAAGTTTGACCACAGCGAAGTTTCCTTTTCCAACAGTGTCCAGGATGTCATAATAGCCCACACGGACCGGTTCCCTGACAAGTTTTTGTGACTCCTTGGTTGCCTTTTGAATGCTAGGTACCGGCGTTTTTGCTGCCATTTTTAATCATAGTACGATTGGTGCAACACGAAAACAAATGACGTCAAATGTGCACTTGTTAAAACTTGTTTGAATTTAAAAGTTTTCGAGTTTTAACTTATGTTGTTTTGATATTCGATAACACGCTAAACTTAGCGAATATAATTTTTAAAATGTGTTTAACACTTTTTGTTGAAAAAAGTGGCAAAATTGTTTTATTTAGTAGAATAGGCATCTCTTCTTTTAATCTAAATCGCCATTGCTATTTATATTTTCGTTTGACTGGTCTTGCTGCATTTCTTGTCGTCAACTATTTTTCGGATACATTTGAAAATTTGAAAAATGGCAAAGATTTGCGCAAAATGCGAAAAATCTGTTTATCCTATAGAAGAATTAAAGTGCTTGGATAAGGTTTTCTCACTTCTATCTGTATAATCATTATCATTTTGGAAGTACTGGTTAAAACAGTGTGGAAGAAGTTTAGTAAAGTCGGCCATGTCGAAACCAACAGGTCTGGCACAAAGGGTGCTTTAGATGCACAGAATGTGGCATGACCCTCAACATGAAAAACTACAAAGGATTCAACAAGTTTCCCTATTGCAACGCGTCAGTAGCTTTTGTTTTAAATCATTTCAACTTCTACAGACGACCAAACACTCACTGACTAGTGGAATCATGACTGCCCATAATTTGTATTTCACTCAACTATATAGTTTTCATCTGAATTATTAAAGCGGTAGTTTTTTTACCTCATAATATCTTCGAGATGTCATATTATTCAAAATATCAATTTTTATTTCTTTTTCAGTTTCAGAAAACTCATAGCAACAAATGCCACATAGTAACCACCAGCAACACAAATCATCGACAATTACTCATACGACAACAACCTCATTCACTTTTTCATCTTTCCCATCTCCTTATCAAACACTACCCAAACAACAACATTCACAATCATTCACTCCCCTCCATCAAACACTACTTAAGCAACAACTTCAACAACCCACAATGGCTTATCACTCTTATCAAACACTACTCAAACAATAATACACTCACAATCATAATTCAATTCTTTTATCAGACATTACTCAACCACAATCATCATTCACTTTTTCTCTCATCAAACACAACTCAAATTAACAACAACCACAAAAATCACCTCCCTCTTCCTCACAGACACTACCCACAAACCAAGCACACAGTGGTTGCAGACACTCCCGAGATGCAACGACTGAGCCAGGCCTCCAAGCTACAAAGCCAGGTTGACCTCTGCTTGTCCTCTTCAATGTCTCTGCATGTCTCTCCACTAATTGATGATGTTGATGATTAAGATATTTAATTAAATTATTCATTTACTAAATTATTTGTGTCTCAAGACTTCATTCATTCATTTATTTATTTATTCATTCATTCATTTATTTATTCATTTATTCATTTATTTATTCATTTATTTATTCATTTATTTATTTATTTATTTATTTATTCATTTATTTATTTATTTATTTATTCATTTATTTATTCATTTATTCATTTAATTAATTATTTATTTATTTATCCATAAATTTCCATTGGATTCAATTAAATAACTTTTTTTTTTAAATAAATTAATTTATAATCAGTTTTTAAATGTTTGAAAATAAAATTATTTTGAGCTTCACTGCATCGGATGTAGCCACAAAAGACCTTATTGACATGTTGAGCACACTGTAGACTGCATCAGAGACATTGAACCACATGTTCATCACTCTGTGTGTCATTTGTCCTTGCGCCCATGTGCTTGTCATCATGCAACTTTACATCATTATCATCATCATCATCATCATCATCATCATCATCACCATCATCATAATTTCATATACATCATTATCATTATCACCATCATCATCATTTCATATACATCATCATCATCATCATCATCATCATCATCATCCTCATCATCATCATACAGAATTGTCATAATTTTAGTCAAATATCCCATCATCATTTAAATCATATATTTTATCATAATATCATTTAAATAACAAATATATCTGCATTTTTTTAAATCAAAAAAATTCGAAATATGACCCACTTGAAATTGCTAGAACATTGCAACTATTTACATTGCAGTATTTAGTGTTTTTTGGTACTCAAGTATTTCCAAATTATTCATTCATTCATTATAAATTCCTTATTTATTTGACCAATAAATATTCAATTATTTAAAAAATCTTCTTCAATGGAACGTACATGATCGATGCTTGTTATTGAGAAAAGTAATTTCTTCATAAAGTTTCATTAAGCTAGTTTGCGTGAGAAGCACATCCACGTCATCATCATCACCATCCTTATCATCGTCATCATCATCATCATCATCATCATCATCGTCATCATCATCATCATCATTCCCACCATCATCATCATCATCATCATCATCATCATCATTTGTTCCTTCCTAATCCTCTGCCACCACCCTGTCTATCTTCCCTAGTGTCAATACCACAACGACTTTAAGAAGTCCCTCGGTCGCTACACTCAAATAGCCGACGACCAGGAGATGAACAGACTTCGCAAGAACCAACAAACTTTCAGCATGGTACATGCCACAATCACACGTGCACACACACACACACACAAACACACACACACACACACACACACACACACACACACACACAGACACACACACATACACAAACACACATTAACACATTAAAATCTACTGACGCTATAATAGTACCAGCATAGGCAGGTAAAGAGCATTTTGGCTGATGTTAGAGGAGTGGGTAGCTTAGTGGAACCTCGGTTGACCTTATGTTCACTTGACTTATGCATGTGCTTATCACGCACTTTCTCCCTTCCCTCTTCTTTCTTCTCCCTCTCTTCTTCTTTCTTCTCCCTTCCCTCTTCTTTCTTCTCCCTCTCCTCTTCCTCTTCTTCCTCTTCTTCCTCTTTCTTCTCCCTCTCCTCTTCTTTCTTCTCCCTCTCCTCTTCCTCTTCTTCCTCCTCTTCCTCTTTCTTTCCCTTTCTTATTTCTCTTCTTTCTTCTTTCTTTCCTCCTATTCTTCTCTTTTTCTTTTTCCTTCTCTTCTTCTTCTTCCTCCTGTTCCTCATTAACCGTTGACATTTCAGTTTATTGCTTCTCATAGCTTAATGTTTCATCTCATTTTTCTCGATCCTCCCACTCACTCACCAACATGACGTTGTAACCTTGGAAAACCATTTTGTTGTTGATGTTTTTGGTGTTGTTTTTTATGTTGCTGACGTTGTTGTTGATGTTTTTGGTGTTGTTTCTTATGTTGCTGACGTTGTTGTTGATGTTTTTGGTGTTGTTTCATACGTCGCTGACGTTGTTGTTGATGTTTTATGTATCATTGTGTCGTTGTTTGAAGTGGTTTTTGTTACATGTGGTTTGTAAACATGATGAAACACGAGAGATGCTTGTCATCATCCTCGTCGTCGTCATCATCATCATCATCATCATCATCATCATCATCATCATCATCATCATCGTCATCATCATCATCCTCACTCATATCCACTCAAACCTTATCTCACCTTCTTCCTCCACCTTCCTCTTCCTCTCCCAATCTTTTCTTCTTCCTTTTTCCTTCCTTCTGCTTCGTTTAACTTTTGTTGGTTTGCGCTTTCAATTGTTTTATTGTTTATTTTTAATCTTTGGGGAGTGGTTTTAGAAGTTTGATTGACATTTCACAACCCTGTTTACCATCTCAATGAAAGTTTATTTTCAATTTATAATAAAAATAAAAAAAATAAAATAAAAAATAACAATAACAATAATAATAATAATAATAATAATAATAATAATAACTAGTTTTGTCACAATAGTATACTATTATCAATAGTGAATTGGTATTATTTTCATTATTATTATTGATAATTCTTATTAATATATTTTTATTATCAACGATAATAAACATTATGCTACTAACCATACCCTAAATACCATTGATAAATATCATAACAACAGCATGAAGAGCGTTTATAAAAACAATAACAACATAAATGGCGGCAACAAAATCATAATAACAAAAATAGAAGCCATAATTCCACAAAAACAACATAAATGATAATAGGAATGGTAAAACTACTACCACTACTACTAATACTAATACTACTACTAATACTACTACTACTACTACTACTACTACTACTACTACTACTACTACTACTACTACTACTACTACTACTACTACTACTACTACTACTACTACTACTACTACTACTACTACTACTACTACTACTACTACTACTACTACTACTACTACTACTACTACTACTACTACCACTACTACTAATACTAATAATACTACTACCACTACTACTAATACTAATAATACTAATAATACTACTACTACTATTACTACTACTACTACTACTAATACTACTACTACTACTAATAATAATAATAATAATAATAATGACAGCATAAATAATAATATTTCCAACTTGAGCAGCCTCATCAGAGTTACTATCGAAGCGGCAGTTGCTGAAAGCATTATTCCGCTTTTCTATTCGTCCGCCTTTTTTTCACCCCTCCGCCTTTTCATCTTTCTGCCTTTTCATTTTTCTGTTTTTTATCTTTCTGTTTTTTCATCTTTCTGTTTTTTTATCTTTCTGTTTTTTCATCTTCTGTTTTTTATCCATATATTCTCTATTGTTCTTCTTCTTATGTTATTGTTTTTATTCTTATTGTTTGTTTTTTTTTTGTGTTGTTTTTGTTGTGGTTATTGTTTTTCCTGATGTTGCTAATTCACCGTCTTTCTTTTCCATCCTTCTCCATCTCTCTTTTGCATCCTTTCTTTCCATCCTCCTCCATCTCTTCCTTTTATCTCCTCCATCTCTTCCTTCCATCCTCCTCCATCTCTTCCTTCCATCCTCCTCCATCTCTTCCTTCCATCCTTCTCCATCTCTTCCTTCCACCTCCTCCATCTCTTCCTTCCATCCTCCTCCATCTCTTCCTTCCATCCTCCTCCACCTCTTCCTTCCACCTCTTCCATCTCTTCCTTCCATCCTCCTCCACCTCTTCCTTCCATCTTCCTCCATCTCTTCCTTCCATCCTCCTCCATCTCTTCCTTCCATCCTCCTCCATCTCTTCCTTCCATCCTCCTCCACCTCTTCCTTCCACCTCCTCCATCTCTTCCTTCCACCTCCTCCATCTCTTCCTTCCATCCTCCTCCATCTCTTCCTTCCATCCTCCTCCATCTCTTCCTTCCATCCTCCTCCATCTCTTCCTTCCATCCTCCTCCATCTCTTCCTTCCACCTCCTCCATCTCTTCCTTCCATCCTCCTCCATCTCTTCCTTCCATCCTCCTCCATCTCTTCCTTCCATCTATTTCCATCACATTCATTTCGTCCATCCTTCCTTCTCTTCCATCACTCCACCACTTCTGTTACTTTCATGCTGTATTGTGTTGTTGTTGTCAGTCAGTGACTGGCTCGTTTCCTTGTTGTCGTTGTTATAGTTGCTGTTGTTTTTTTTTCGTTTTTCTCTGCAGTCGCATCAGGTGGCCACAAAAACATAATAATAATAATAATAATAATAATAATAATAATAATAATAATAATAATAATAATAAAAATAATAATAATAATAATAATAACAATAATAATAATAATACTAATAATAATAACAATGAAAATTAGTATTAATACAATCACTAATACTAATAAGTTTTAATAGTTTTTTGGATGGATTCTTCCACTCATCAGTTGGCTTGGAGTTGACTTTTGTTGATTTAATTTCGTAGCTACCTGTCTTTCCCACCACCCCCTCCCTTTTGAAAATCCATTTATCCCTATCTCCATTCAATCATTCCTTCATCCATTTATTCATACAAGAATCCATCCATGCATCACTTCATTAATTCCTCCTCATTCTCCAGCCATCAATTCATTTCTGAACTCATTTATCTGAAAATTCATTCACTCATTCTTAGTAACCTACATTTCAATCCATTCTTAGATCGATCATCATCCAATCAATCCATTCGCCCATACACTCCTTCCTTCCAGCACATGTGACTCATTCAACAACCACTCATTCATCCATTCATCTGTCCACCCGTTCATTCTCCCATTCACCTATCGATCTCCCCATTCATCTATCAATTCTTTTATTAATTCATCCCTCCATTCACTCATTCATCCCTTCATCCACCCCTCCATTCATCCATCCATTCATCCATCAATCCATTCATCCATCCATCCATCAAGGCCAAGTACCATGAAGAGTTTGAGAAGAAAATAAAGGGTTCTAAAATACAAGTGGCAGACGACCCCGAGACACAGAGGTGCTTGTGTGCTTGTTTTTCTACGTGTTTGTATGTGTGCTTGTATTTGTATGTGTGTTTGTGTTTGTATGTGTGCTTGTATGCTTGTGTACTTGTGTATTTATGTGTACTTGTGTGCTTGTGTGTGTGTGCTTGTATGCGTGCTTTTATGTGTCTTTGTTTGCTGTAATATGTCTAGATGTGTGGGTTTTGAGGTACCTTGATTTCTTTTAATGCGTCATATTTCCACTACCACCACGATACTCCACCACCTCCACATCAGGCTTCACCACCACCTTCACATCATTTTCCACCACTATGACATTCTTCACCACCACACCACCTCCTTTCTCACCCATCACCATCACCACCACCTCCTTTCGCACCCATCACCATCACCGCCACCACCACCTCTTTTCTCACCCATCACCACCACCACACCACATGGCACTCAGACTCAAGCAGTTGAGCAACCTGGTGAGTGAGGTGGAGTACAGAGGTCTGAGGGAAAAGTTCAACGACATGGAAACTAAAAGACACCTCGGAGGAGGTTGCTGTACTGTGGTGTGGTGTGCTGTGGTGTGGTGTGGTGTGGTGTGGTGTGGTGTGGTGTGGTGTGGTGTGGTGTGGTGTGGTGTGGTGTGGTGTGGTGTGGTGTGGTGTGGTGTGGTGTACTGTGGTGTGCTGTGGTGTGGTGTGGTGTGGTGTGGTGTGGTGTACTGTGGTGTGGTGTGGTGTGGTGTACTGTGGTGTGGTGTGGTGTGGTGTGGTGTGGTGTACTGTGGTGTGGTGTGGTGTGGTGTGGTGTACTGTGGTGTGGTGTGGTGTGGTGTACTGTGGTGTGGTGTGGTGTGGTGTGGTGTGGTGTACTGTGGTGTGGTGTGGTGTGGTGTGGTGTGGTGTGGTGTGGTGTGGTGTGGTGTGGTGTGGTGTGGTGTGCTGTGGTGTAGTGTGGTGTGGTGTGGTGTGGTGTACTGTGGTGTGGTGTGGTGTGGTGTGCTGTGGTGTACTGTGGTGTGGTGTGGTGTGCTGTGGTGTACTGTGGTGTGGTGTGCTGTGGTGTGGTGTGGTGTGGTGTGGTGTGGTGTGGTGTGGTGTAATGTGGTGTGGTTTGGTGTGGTTTGGTGCGGTGTGGTGTGATGAGATGTGATGAGGTGCTGTTTAGTCATGTTAACATCATATGAAAAAATTTCAGACGACCAAAAAGCACCACGAAATGATAACGAACAACAACATCATCAACAACAACATCAACAACAACATCAACAACAACATCAACAACAACAACAACAAAAACATCAACAATACCCCTCTTACAATGATCGTAACTCCTCCCACTCAGTCTCCTACACCGGACAGGGAAAAGGTTCAGATGGTGCTGATGATGATGATGATGATTATGATGATAATACAAATAATAATAATAATAATAATAATAATAATAATAATAATAATAATAAATTTAATTTTTAATATGATGATGATGATGATGATTATGATGATAATACAAATAATAATAATAATAATAATAATAAATTTAATTTTTAATATGATGATGATGTTGATGATGATATTAAATGCCTTTTACTGTTACCTTTTGCAGCTTTTTCTTCATCACTAACTCCACCTTCATCTCCACCACCCACGTGTACAGTGGAGCAGCACCACGGTAAGGTGGGTTCCATCAACGACTACGACCCCTCCATCAGCAACCAGTCGAGGCAGTGGCAGGAAACGCATCCCTTCAACCCCGTCTCTAGTCGTTCGTGGCCGGTGGTGGTGGCATGGTTGTGGCATGGTGGTGGCGTGGTGGTTGTATGTTGGTGGCGTGATAGTGCTGGCAGTATGGATGGTGGATGAATGTGTAAATGCAACTCACACACACACACACACACACACACACACACACACACACACACACACACACACACACACACACACACATACACACACACACACTACCACACAGAGCAGTCAAGCCACCAGACACGACAAGCAAGTTCTGTGGTGAGGACCCTTGTGACGTCATCGTTGATTCACTTTGAAATTTCAGCAACTTTAATGCCTTTTTTTGTATGACTTTTTTTCCCATCCATTCCTATCTTCATTCTTTTTTCACACCCTCTACCTTTTCAATCCCACCTTCCTTCTTTGCAACTTCACCACCCTCTCTTCCACCCCCTATACCACCCTCTCTTCCACCCCCTATACCACCCTCTCTTCCACCCCCTATACCACCCTCTCTTCCACCCCCTTTACCACCCTCTCTTCCACCCCCCACCACCCTCTCTTCCACCCCCTATACCACCCTCTCTTCCACCCCCTTTACCACCCTCTCTTCCACCCCCCACCACCCTCTCTTCCACCTCCCCCCCTGCAGCAGCACCAGGGCATGGTCTGCAAGGCCATGTACAGCTACACTGCACAGGACACCGACGAGGTGGTCTTATGCTAATAATAACAATTATTATTATTTTCATTAGCATAATTAGCATAATTATCATAATAATAATAATATTCAATAATAAAAATTATTATTGTTATTGTCTTTATTATCATTCGCCAGGTGGGTTTCAACGAGGGTGACGTCATAATCCAGTGCGAGCCGATCGACGAGGGCTGGATGTACGGCACGGTTCAGAAGAGTGGCCAGAGAGGCATGTTGCCCTCCAACTACGTCGAGAAGCTCTGAGTGGCTGTGGTGGCTGTGTTGAGAAGCTCTGAGTGGCTGTGGTGGCTGTGTTGAGAAGCTTTGAGTGGCTGTGGTGGCTGTGTTGAGAAGCTTTGAGTGGCGGTAGTTAATGTGGTTTGGTTTAATGTGACAGTTGGCATGGTTGTTGGGGAAGTTGTTGGTTTAATGCGGTTTCTGCGGTGGTTGCGGGAGTTGAGAGGTTTTATGCGATGTGGCGGTTGTGGAGTTTCGCGGTAGTGTAGTGTGGCGGTTGTGGAATTTCGTGGTAGTGTAGTGTGGCGGTTGTGGAGTTTCGTGGCATGTGGTGTGGCGGTTGTGGAGTTCCGTGGGAAGTGGCGTCTGTTGTGTCGGAGGCAGCAGCTTTTGACTCTTCGCCACGGCAATTCGGCTACGTTCTTACTAATCAAGTTTTTAGATCTTATCATCGTTCGAAATGCCATCTATTTTTAGCACAAATTACGTCACGAAGGCTATTTTTAATTCACCTTCGGGTCGTCGCTGCATTAATGGTGCAGTTGAGTCAAGTTCTGCGTGCTTTCGTTGTGCCCCTGAGTCATTATAAGTTGTCATGGAGCCATCATGAAGTTGTCAATGAGTTGTCATTAGTTATCAAGAGTTGTCATGAGTCATCAAGAGTTGTCACAGAGTCATCATGGAATTGTTTACTTTTAGTCATCGTCCAAGCCATTCACTTTCAAAACTTTCAAATAATTTTTTTCTGCTTCTTCTAAGTCACGTCAGGCGCCCAAGGTGCCCTGAGTATTATGATTGGTTGATCCTCCGCGAGCTCCTCCCCCGTTCACACGGAACATCTCTCGTCAACAACTACTACGCGAGTTCATTACACTTGATAACAATGTTCTTAGTCACCCTCATCGTCGTCTTTATACTCGTCACGTCATCAGCATTTCCCTCGTCGTTTCTATAGTCATCATCATTGTCATCATCATCGTCATCATCATCATCATCATCATCATCATCATCATCATCATAACCTTCTTCGTTATCATCATCATCATCATCATCATCATCATCATCATCATCATCATCACCACCATGCTCTTCATATCTGTGTGTTGGTTCATTTTTACCTTTGATTTCAGCATTTTACACGCAAACTTAATAAAATCCTCAACTGCTTGCTTTTCTCTCAAGCCCTCCCAGGCGACCAATAACAATAATAATAACAGTAATAATAATAGCCATATTTATTTTTAAATTAAATAAATTATGCTTTAATATATGTTTATTGACTTGCTAGCGTTGTGATCAAGTTAAGCGAATAGTAGTATGATTAGGACCGTGAGAGACTCCACAGCACCAGTGGAAGTTCACATGAAGGCCTGCTGTCGAGAGCCTCACCTTGGAGCTCAAATCGTAAATAAAAATAAAAATTATACAAGTGATTTTAAATTATTGAAGTTATGAAAGATTTAAAGCCATTTATTGAATATTCCGAAAATACAGTTAAATAGAAGATTGCGATGGTTGCCTTCAGCGAAAAGTGGTTGCCCTTGGTTACATGTACTTGCGTGCTCTGGCGCCTTGGTGACGAATAAAATATATATCTAAAAATCAAATAAATTTGAAAGAATGATTTTAAAAACTAAAAACAAATTATAATTTATGGCGTGAAATCAATAATGGCAAGAATAAAAAATATATTTTAAAAAAGTTATGGAATTTTGATAATTATAAAAAAGTATTTTTGAAGAAAAAAAAGATATAAAAAATCATTTAGTATTAACTTCATAAGGTTGCAAAGCAACGCCTCAGTTGTTACACTCTTCCAGTTACTACACAACAACACTTCCTTGGTACACAACACCTCCTCATGTAGTACACAATGTAGTGCACACCAAGTGCACAAGCTCCAGCCCGTCTTCTCAAGCAATTTACATCATTTCAAATAAAAATAATATTTAAAAAAATAATAATATAATTACTTTCATGCAATACAACACAGTGATGAGCGTAAGTGTTGCTAGCCGTGAGAGCACCACAACTTTTTCATTATTATTATTGGTGCTAGTAGTAGTAGTAGTAGTAGTAGTAGTAGTAGTAGTAGTAGTAGTAGTAGTAGTAGTAGTAGTAGTAGTAGTAGTAGTAGTAGTAGTAGTAGTAGTAGTAGTAGTAGTAGTAGTAGTAGTAGTAGTAGTAGTAGTAGTAGTAGTAGTAGTAGTAGTAGTAGTAGTAGTAGTAGTAGTAGTAGTAGTAGTAGTAGTAGTAGTAGTAGTAGTAGTAGTAGTAGTAGTAGTAGTAGTAGTAGTAGTAGTAGTAGTAGTAGTAGTAGTAGTAGTAGTAGTAGTAGTAGTAGTAGTAGTAGTAGTAGTAGTAGTAGTAGTAGTAGTAGTAGTAGTAGTAGTAGTAGTAGTAGTAGTAGTAGTAGTAGTAGTAATGGTAGTGGTGAACCAGTTAATTTTAAGAATGATTAATTAAAAATTGAAGAATATTATGAACAAGATAAAATAAGTTATAAACAAGCAGGAAAATAGTAATAACAATAAAAATAACATTAATAACAAAGAATGAAGTAAACAACAAATAAAGCTAATAATTCTAATAACGTAATGCTAATAACATAACGTTTATAACACATAACTAATAAAACAACGTTGATAACTATAATAACAATGACGTCAACAGTAACGACACGAACCACTCTGGATCATATTCAAGCATGAGGGAGGCTGAGAGGTGAGAGAGAAAATGGCAGAAAGGAGGAGAAAGAGAGAGAAAAGAGCAAAGAGAGAGGAGAGCAAAGAGAGAGAGAGAGGGAGGAAAGCAAAGAGAGAGAGAGAAGGAAGAGTAGAGAGAAAGAAAAAAAGAAAAGAAGGAGAGGAGTCTGTGCACACGAAGACAAGAAGTATTGCAGCAGAGTGAGTATCATGCAGTGGCGCTGAGGCATGGTGGTTAAGAAACCACTATAAGATCGTATTGAGCACTGAAAATAGATGGTGCAGTGTGAGTGTTGGAAAGAGGGTAGGAGAGAGGAAGTGGAGGGGAAGGAAAAAAGATGTGTAGAAAAAAGAGGTTATTTTGTAGTTTTTGCAGAAGGAAAATGTGGAAAAGGTTGTGGAAGTGAGGAGGGAGAAGAAAGTGGAAGAGATGGAGGAAAAGGTGGTTCAGAAGAAAAGACGAAGATCATGATGACAGGAAGTGGTACAAACGATTGGCTGCAGAAGGCGTGAAAGGAGGTTGTGTGGATCGGGCATGGACATCGAAAGAGCTCCAGCGCAAAACGGAATCCTCGACAGAAAGAATAGTGACACTCAACTGAAAAATGAAAAATGTGACACACACACACACACACACACACACACACACACCCACCCACACACACACACACACCCACACACACACACACACACACACACACACACACACACACACACACACACACACACACACACACACACACACACACACACACACACACACACACGCACGCACGCACACACACAAATGCACGCATACACACATACAACCACACTTACACGTATACCAACCACGCACGCGCATATACAACCACACTCACACGCATACCTACAAAAACACACACACGAAGGCAGTGCAACGCGATGATACAGCATGGGAGTGATTATTGGCGCCCTTGAAAGTGGTTAAAACAAATGGAAGCATGGAGTGAGAGCCCAGCGTCGTCTGCAATCGTATGTCGAGGTAGCCAACGGGCCTTCATGGAAGGGGGGCCTTTCTACTTACGATGCGCTACGTTCCTCAGTAACTTTTTGCTTTCCCTCAACTAAGATCGTTTTATTTACAACTAGCAAACAATGAATACTCAAGTAACGATGCCGTATGATGGAAAAAGTGGGAAGTGGCGATGGAAGAGTGGTAGTGGAAAAGTGGGTGTGATAGAGGTGGTGATGTAGTGTGGTGAAGGATGGAATAGTGGTGGTGGAGGAGTGATGGTGGTGGAGGAGTGATGGTGGTGGAAGAGTGATGGTGGTGGAGGAGTGATGGTGGTGGAGAAGTGATGGTGGTGGAGGAGTGATGGTGGTGGAAGAGTGATGGTGGTGGAGGAGTGATAATGTTGGAGGAGTGATGGTGGTGGAGTGTTGTGGAGGTGTGTGATATGTCTACAAGAAAAACATCAAAAAAATTGAAAAAAGAGATGATTGAAAAATATAAGAAAGAAGGAATACACGATGGTAAAAGAGAGATGAAGAGGTGGATATGGAAAATTCATTTAGGATTGGATAGATGGGATTTGATTCAATGGATAGATGAGCGCATAAGTGAAGAAAAGAAGAAATAAAAGAATGAAGGAACGTATAGAAAATTCATTGAATAGATGGGATAATTAGAGAATGGATTGATGGGAACATGAATAAATAGATGGAAGAATGAATGAATGAATGAATGGATGGAAGAAAGAACGCATGGATGAATTTATGGAGAGAGGAAAGCATGCATGGATGAAGGAAGTAGATCAGTGTGTCTTGTCGGCCACAAAGATGAGCACTTGGTCGCTCTGGGAGGTCTTGCGCTGCCTCCTACCCGCCTGCATGGCCGCCTGCAACCTGCTGCTGCGCTCCTTCTTGCCGCCACTCTTGCCGCTGCCTGGAGTCTTGGGAGCAGCTTTGGAGCTTGGGGTATCAAACTTGTGGGGATGAGGAGGGTGTTTGGAGGTGGGTGAGTGGAAGGGGGGTGGCTGTGGTGAGAGTTCTTTCCAGTTGTTCGTCTTGATGACAGCCAGTTCCTCAAAGGCGGTCTCGACGTTGCCGATCTGGATGAGCACCATGTCCCAGAAGCCCTCCAGGTCTTCGTTCGTCACCTGGAACTGTTCGATCTCCGAGGAGGTCTGTGGGTGGGTGGTGGTGTTGTGGGTAGGGTTGGATGGATGCTTGGGGACTGTGAATAGTGTTGGTCGGTGGTGTTTGTAACAAAAATATCAGTTACAGTAACAACATCAACAATAACAACAACAACACACGATCACAAAAATAACAACAGAAACACACGATCACAACAATAACAACAGCAACACACGAACACAACAATAAAACAACACCGACGACAACAACAGCGCCACACCAGGTTAGCGGCACAGAGATCGTTGAACTGTTTGAACTTCTTGGTAAGCAGCAAGTTGGCTTTGCCAATGGCCGATCGGATCTTGCCCATCACGGCTGTGGGAGGGATCAATCCAAGTCCCCTCAACACCCCCACAACCCCTCAACACTCCCACAACCCCTCAACACCCTCACAACCCCTCAACACCCCCACAACCCCTCAACACTCTCACAGCCCCTCAACACTCTCACAACCTCTCAACACCCTCACAACCCCTCAACACCCTCACAACCCCTCAACACTCTCACAACCCCTCAACACTCTCACAACCCCTCAACACTCTCAACTACCCTTCAAAACCCAACCCCCCAACCCTTCCAACTCCTCAACACAATTCCACAATGCTTCTCACAACACCACCATACTTCCTACACTGCACTTTAAACAGCTACACCACACCATACCCCACCATACCCCACCACACCACACCACACTACACCAACCACATCAGAACGCCACATCACACCACACCATACCATATCACACTATTCTCATCACCATACCATACCACCACACAAGTTACCTTCATCAATGGGACAATTAGTCAGATCATTTTGGAACTGTTCACACACCTGCATCATCTCCTCTCCCTTGTGAGCCATCAATGCCAGGAAATAGTGACCATCCTGGTGTGGCGGGTGTGGTGTGGTGTGGCGGAATGGGTTTGGTGTATAATGGCTTGGCTGATGTGGTGTGGTGTGATGTGGTTGGTGTAGTTTGTGTGGCTTCACTGGTGTGGTGTGATTGGTGTAGTTTGTGTGGCTTGGCTAGTGTGGTGTGGTTTAATATAGCGTGGCTGATGTGGTTGGTGTGGTGTGGTGCAGCGTAGTTTGGGGCGGTATGGTGTGATTGTAGTGGCTCTACTAATATTCGTAATAATATAGGTGAAAACAGTCGTCGTTGTATAGTTTTGAGGTGTGGTATAGTGGTTGTGGTGTGGTTGTGAGGTAGTTGTGGTTGTAGTGTGGTGTGGTTGCAGTGTGGTATGGTTGCAGTGAGGTGTAGTGTTTTGTGGTTGTAGTGTGGGTGTTGTGTGATGTCATGCTGGGATAATTACAAAGTCAAAAGCACAGTCAAGGCAGCAAGCATGAAGGAGCTTTGAGCTGTTGATTGGTCCTATTGAATTAATCTGCTCTTTCTCATTCGCTGAAACTCTTTTATGATATCCATTGTGAACAACGTGAGCATTCATTGTGAACAATGTAAAGAACCATTGTGAAAAATGTAAAGAATAATTGTGAAAAATGTAAAGAATCATTGTAAACAATGTGAAAATCATTGTAAACAATGTAAAGAATAATTATAGATAATTTTTTTAAAATTCAATAAAGACAAAATTTAAGAATTGAATGAAGATAATTTAGGAATTCATTGTAAAAAATTAAGGAATTCATGGCAGACAACATGCAAACAACGAGGTTGCACTAACTTTGGTGTGTGCATTGGTTGAGTCTTTCGGAGTGCAAAGTGATTTCACTGTCTTTGAGTCATCAGCCATATTGCCAGACAGAACTTGATGGCCGCCATTTTCAATGGAGTTTATAGAGTCTTTGTTGATATTTGTTGTCTTTGGGATGGTGGAGTGAAAAGTTGAATCTAGGGGGGTAGAAGCCTTGTTGAGTGGAGATGAGGTTCTCAGTTCATTGGTGGTGTTTCGTGGGAGGGTTTGCTGATGGCATTGGGACTGTAAGTGAGCTTTGCTTTTTACATCAGTTGTATGGATTGAAGTGATGGCGTTTTTGGGTGCCAAAGTGTTGTGTTGAGAGCTTGAGATACTTTTTGTTGACAAACTATTTGCATGAATTTCTTGTGGTTTGGATGGAAAATGTTGTCTTGAAGGATTTGCCTCTTCCTCCCCATTCCAACTGGTGCTATTAATACTACAGTTGTTTCCACCACCATTAATGTTGTTTGAGATATTACAGCCCCTGCCACTGCCTCCAAGCTGGCTGCCCCTGATATTCACATGGGTCTTCACAGGCACAGCACTTCGGTTAGCAAGCAAGACAGGGTACTGGAATGGCTTGTGTGATTTGGAGTGCAACAAGGGAAGTTTGAAGGTGGAGGGATCCTCACCCACCGACCTCGTATGGTCTGTTGGGCAAGTAAAAATACACTACTCTTCATGTTGCTTATGCTTTTGGAGAGTATTTTGAAGTTGTATACTAATAAATGAGTGAAAGTTAATAAAATTAACATCGTTATATAATTTACCTATCTATCTAGCCGCAAAAAAATTTATTTAAGAAAAATCATATAATACATTAATTTAAGTCACATCAAAAATATGCTCTGATATTGCCTACTCACCGCTGGAAAAGACAGACGAAAACCTGTCGATCATCTGTTTGACATAACCCGGTTCTACTGTGTAAGATGCCTCGAGAGTGTCGTTAACCTCTTCGTCAATATTTTCATTGTTTACCTTCATCTCCTCATGACATTCACAAAATAACTGGAAAACACTGATTTTATTTGATTTCCTTAATAAATGTTGATAGATCTAATTTTTATGTTACCTTAACCTGCTAAAAGAAGATGCTTCGTAAATACAAAAAAATGTTGAATTACAAAAAAGACATGAAATGTAAAATAAAATAACAAAGTGGTAGATTAATAAACTCTTCCGACATCAATGTAAATACACCATTATGGCAGGAGGCGTCAAATATTAATAAATCTGTTAATTTATTTTAAAACTCCACTATCTCAAAAATACAACAAAAAAATGTGAGAAAATACATTTTAATTTAGAAAAAAAATTTTGTTTGTAAAGTTTTCTAATTTATGCATTTCAGTATCAGCCTTGTGCACAATAGTAAATCTTATTATCTTAACTTGCTTATCAATTTTAATTTTTGATAACTAAATTTATTCAACTATCAATAAAAAATAGTCAAATGTACTATTTTCTGCAAAATATTTTCGTTTTTGACGACTCAACAATCTACCAATGGCTGGCCATCTACCCTGTAAAGCGTGAAACCCTAGTTTTGATTTCTGAAAAAGCTTAATATAATTTAATCAATTTATTTATATATCGCTGATTACAAACTTTTCAAGAACGTTCCGCTAAGAACTTTTTAAACAATGAACTCTATTTTGTATCAATTTGACTCTCAACTCTATCCCCATTTTCACGCTGATTATTCGTAATTTCTTATTTTTATTTTTATAATTAGTATTTTTATTATTACTATTATTATACTATGTCTGCACCTTTGGCATAATGCTTGGTCCATTCCATTCCGTGTGTCAAGGCGAGCCCAGGTTTGAGCACTAGAAATGGCAGCTTAATTAAAATTAGATACCTAGTTCTCTAGTACCTCACAGCGAATAAAACCGCTTCCATGGGAACGCCCTTGAACATAATGCTAAAAGGCGCATTACAAATGTCTTTTTTAGTTCGATTGTTCGCCGTGTTTTTGTAACATTTCCAACGTATGTCTGGACTTGATCTAATGAAGACTATATAATTTTTTTTAAATTAAAAAATGCCTTGATTAGAATAGATCAGAGCTTAAGATTCAGCTGAAAATCATATGACATGATAGGAATAGTCGACTTTTTTTCTGGAAGTGTTTTTGAATCATTGCAAAAAACGTTATACAAGTATATGGATTGCATCAGCTTGGAATATCTTTCAAACTCAACTTGTTTGCAGAGTAATAAAATTTTGCCTCAATGACCATCTTCTTCCACCAAATATTTTTTAAAAACAGTTTCCCATTTTTACGAATTCAGTCAGAAATTCAATTTTTACGAATTCGAAAACGAAAACATTCAGCAGGTTTTTATGGAATTGGCTCGTTGGTTGGACGGAAGAATTAGTACTAACTTAGTATTTAATGCAGTTTGATTTCTGAAGTAAAAATACTTTAAAATTTCGTCTTGAGAGTATATCTCCCCAAAAAGGGAGCTTCTATGAGCTACGTTAGAAGAGGATGTTTAGTAAGCTTCATGAAATGTCTAGTAAGTTATTTAACACAAATGGAAAGTATTAGTTTCTAAAAATGTAAAGGTTGTGTTGCATTTCACGCAATTAACAGTCTCGCTCACAAAGTCAATTCTTGTACAGGACTTAAAAGTTTGGTCATTCTTTGAGTACCTATCAAAGTTATTAAGAGCACATCTACGATAACGGACTCTGTCGACATTTTTCATTGCATGTCAAAGCTAATCGAATTAATGCATTTGTGTGGCGCTAAAGTAGATTGCCAGAGCTCTTTTGCAGCCAAATGTTTGTAAAATAAGCTGTGAAGCATGAAGATGAGGACTCGATTCATGGCTAAGATATTGGAACTTACTTAAAGAAAGTTGTGGTTTGAGTCATGTAAAGCTGCGGACTCAATACAACGAAAGCAGTGTTAACGTGTCTGGGAGGGCTGGACAATGGACAAGTCTCTTATTCGAATCAAAACGGTCACGTATCTATATAATAAGTACATTAAAAAAAAATTATTTTTTGTTATTACTATTACTATACTAGGTCTGCACTAGTGGCATAATGATTGGCCTATTCCACTGTAAAGTGTGTCTAGGCGAGTCCAGGTTTGATCTCTAGAAATGGCAGCTCAACCGAAGTACAGACGCCGTCTTAGAGTACCCAGTCCTCTAGTAGCCCAAAGCAAGAAAAAACCGTTTCCATGGGAGCGTCTATGAACATAATGTTGAAAAACGCACTGAGCATTTTTTGATTAAATCAGATTAGATTCACTTTTTAAAAATGCCACAAATTAATGAGGTTCATTGTATTTCAAGTTCCACTTTTAGCGGCATTTAAAAGTTCTTTTGTTACGAACTGTGAGCATTTAAACAGTTTGCGTGTTTCTTTTGATTAGACCAACTTTTCTAAATTATTATAAAATAAGAAAAAAAAAATGATTTTATTTCCATTTTTTTTAAAACTAAGAACTGCCTGCTTGTTTTAATTCATACCACCATTATTTATTGAAGTGGCAGCTTATTATTTCAATATAAATATGCAATGTGGGATTTTTTTTCGATTTTATTACACTATTTATTTCTAGTAAGGGAAAATTCCAAAGACAAGAATAACTTCTGTGTGTCCACTAGAATGTTAATATTCTTATTATAATCAATTTCCATTACTAACCTTTGTTTTATTTTCTATTTTAATTTTTAAAATATTTTATTGCATTTTATTTGTGTGATGATGATGATTATTATTATTATTACTTTAATCATTATTATTATTATTATTATTATTATTATTATTATTATTATTATTAGTAGTAGTAGTATTATTATTATTATTAATGTTTTTTTTAACATCTAAACTATTCCCCTCCAGAAGTAGTGATTATCCTTAACTACTTCGTGATTTTTCACTTCGAAGTTTGAAACAAAAAAATATTTCTTGTCGAAATAGACTTTTGCGTCAATTTATTTAATGATAGTTTTTTTAAAGCGCTATTGATAAACATAATATAAATAGGAATAAAAAATAATATAAAAATCTGAATAAAAATAGGATTTGTTAAAACTAATAAAATTGTTCTCAAAACTATAAACAAATATTTGGCTTTTGAAATAGCTAATGTGCGGTCTTTGTGAAAATAATACAGCCGCAACACAAGCAACAGATCACCAAGATTCTTGCAAACTAATTGAATTGCAATAAAAATTTCAGTCCCAATAATCATAAATATCATTATAATGATGAAAAAACAATTGAAAAACTGCTTTAAATTAAAAAATGACACTGAAAATAGTGAAATCCTTTAAAATTTGAATTTAGCTAATTTATGCAAATTCTGAAATATAATTAATCAAAATATATTTCAAATTAAATTCTTTTTAGCTAAAATAACCTCCCTCATTGTTCAGCAACTTTCCCTTTATCAAAATGATTACGAATTATATTTACTTTTCCGACATTTATCATGTGCACGATGGGTTGCGAGGGTGAGTGAAGAAAGCATTCAAACGTAAGTTTGGCGTAATGCGATTGAACAAGATTAAAATATATGATGCAATCCTCATAAGTATTATTATGCATATGTTTTTATATGTATATGTGTGTATATATATATATTTTTATGTATGTGTGTGTACTAAAATTACATAGAAGGATCAATTATAAGGGTAGATATAAACGAATTCCTTACACGTACTTCATAGATGAAGATTAGTATGTATTGGGTGAATTCGTTTATTATTCTTTAAAAATCTTCACTTTGGACTTCCTAAAATGATGAACTTATTTAAAATAAATAAAATTACTAAGTTTTGTCAAAATAGATAAGTACAAAAAACGAATATCTCAATATCATAAATTCGATTGGTTGATCAAAAGTTAAAAGCGAAGTGAATCATGGAGCTTTCTAAAAATAGGCTGTATAACCCAAAGACTCCCTCAGTGAAACTGTCCCTCACGATTTCGTATACTTTTAAGGTACTGAGCATTTCAAGACACGCCGTTATTCTAAAGATAAAAGCACAAAACTATACATAAATCAATTGAAGGTAAAAAAAAAATATCCGAAATCATCAAATATTAAAAACGAGCCGTTAAAAAAATAAAATTTGAAATTTTTTGGATAAGGATTTGAAAAACTGAAACTCTTGTAGTTTAGCTGCCCACATAAGGTGATCATAATTATTTTATAAGAATCTTTTTTTTCAGTTATCGAAGATTAGCTAAACTTATTATCAAATATTATATAAATCATAAGTGATTAGATCCATCCAATTCTTTGAGAATCTGGTGATAAATTGTGACAAGAAAAAAGCTAAAAATATATTCTATTCAATGACTTCAGTTCCAAAAATCCATATTTGTCTATCTGTTTAATTGCTAATTGCTTCAGCATATGAAAAAATGATACTACATTAAAACAATGAAATCAAAGTATTATTATTAGTATAATAATAATAATACTTTTTTAAAAGTATTATTGTTTATATACTGATAATAGCTATAATGAATGAGTGAATAAATTTAAAATTAGCTATAGTGCACAGTTTGTAAACTAGGTTGCTTCAGAGGCATTTAATAATAATTATTATTATTGTAATTATAATCATAACAATACTAATAATAATAGTAATGATAATAAAAATAAAAATAATAAAAAGAAAAAGAAGAAGAATAATAATAATAATATTATTATTATTATTATTATTATTAATAATAATAATAGTTGTACTACTACTACTAATAACTGAGATATAATACAATGAACCACAATGTTGTGTACTTCCTCACAAAGGAAATCAAAAAAGTACCTCATCGGTACTATGCAAATGTTTTACCAGCTTAGGTTAGTATCATGCTTCGAAGCGCCTGTGGTCTGGTGCACATGTGCCTGCACCTTAGAACATCTTGTTTGAGGATCACATCACATCCCTCCTTCCATCCCTTCCTCATCTCCTCTCCATTCTTCCAGAAATATGCGGTTCTCTCCATTGCTGACTTGTTGCCTGTGTCTCTGGGTTGTCGCCCCAGCTGATACCTCCACAGCTCCTACTACAGTTGCCACCATAGAGGATCCCACCACAATCAATCCAACCACAATCAATCCCACCACAATCAATCCCACCACAATCACTCCCACCACAACCACCTCCACCACAATCACTCCCATCACAACCACCACAACCACTACCATAACAACCACCACCACCACAACCACCTCCACCACAACCACTTCCACCACAACCACCTCCACCACAACCACCTCCACCACAACCACCTCCACCACAACCACCTTCACCACAATCACTCCCACCACTACTACAACCACCACAGCCACCACCACTACAACCACCCCAATCACCACAGTTACCTCCACTTCAACAACCACCACAAACACAACCAAAAGTTCCATCACCAGAACTCCACCTGCTTCAGAGCCAAAAGGTGTTTCAATGATAACAGCTCCTCTCATTAATATTACAACAAAGATCATCCAATCAACAACATCCACAACTGCAACAACAACCACAACAACAACAGTTACAACAACAACCACAACAACAACAGCCACAACCACAACAACAACTACCACAACAACCAGAACCACAAATAATTAGTGTCGATAAGAGTACCTAACTGCAGTTCATAGCTATTTCCATTTACTTTTCAATCACCCAACCTCTTGCTCTTACTCACTCCTCCATCAATCACTCTTCTTCCATCAATCACTCATCTTCCATCAATCACTCACTCTTCCATCAATCACTCATCTTCCATCAATCACTCACTCTTCCATCAATCACTCATCTTCCATCAATCACTCACTCCTCCATCAATCACTCATCTTCCATCAATCACTCATCTTCCATCAATCACTCACTCCTCCATCAATCACTCATCTTCCATCAATCACTCATCTTCCATCAATCACTCACTCTTCCATCAATCACTCATCTTCCATCAATCACTCACTCTTCCATCAATCACTCATCTTCCATCAATCACTCATCTTTCTCTATCACGCTCAGCCCTATCACTCACTCCTTTTCCGTCAATCACTCTTCCATCATCAATCGCTCCTCCTCCTCCTCCATCAATGGCTCCTCCTCCTCCTCTATCACTCACTCCACCTCCTCCATCACTCTCTTTTCACCACCTCTCCAGTGTTAGACCACAAAGTGGCCATCATCGTGGGAGCCGTACTGTGTTTCCTCCTCATTCTACTCCTTCTCTTCATCTTCATCAAGTTCCAGTGTTACAAGGTATGTGATGGATGAGAAGGAGTCAAAAATAATTCTTCCGTCTTTTTATCCATTTATCCTCTCCATCACCATCATCATTACCATCATCACCATCACTACCATTGTCATAACCATTATCATCATCATCACCATCATCATCATCATCATCATCATCATCATCATCATCATCATCATCATCACCACCACCATACTCATCGCCTCCATCATCACCATTATCACCATTATCACCATCTTCATCATCACTTTATCAACCACCATCTTCACAGAAAATTTTCACCACACGCAAGGGATCTTCAGAAAGTCAAAGCATCAAGTAATACATGCATGCATGCATCCATCAATCCATCCATCCATCCATCCATCAATACATCCATCAATCCATCCATCCATCACTCCATCCATCAATCCATCCATCCATCAATCCATCCATCCATCCATCCATCAATCAATCCATCAATCAATCCATCCATCCATCAATCCATCCATTCATCCATCACCCCATCTATCAATCCATCCATCAATCCATCAATCAATCCATCCATCCATCAATCCATCCATCAATCCATCCATCAATCCATCCATCAATC
>OX387248.1:1154979-1192479 GCA_947562095.1 Branchellion lobata
CACCACACCACACCCTACCACACCACACCACACCACACCACACCCCACCACACCACATCAGACCACATCACACCACATCACACCACCTTTAAGAAGTAGACACTTTTTCTGCCAATGTTTTCATCATAGAACATTTTCAAGTAGTCCAAGCAACGAGTTCCAGCCTGTGCCTGCAGAACGTGTGATACATGAACCCATAACAACACACACATAACATCTACGCTAATTATATAACACTCAAATAACAACCACACAAATCATCACATACACATATAACAACCACACAAGTCACTAACATAAAGAACACACAGCTTAATGAGCCGGATGTCATCGTGGTATTGTGATTTTTCTCCATTGGCTCTGATACACTGGGTGACCCAGTGACCAGTCCACTGTGTTCCCTCATCATGCTCCGATGACCAACGTAAGTACCTGTTAATGAGTTTTGAAGACGAGACTGACAGCGAAGTGGAACGTGTAGAACCTACCTGAACCAAACGCTCATTGGGTCATGGCCCTGGTATTCAAGCAGTTCCTTCTTCAACTCCCTTTAAAAATATTTTTCTTTCAAAGTATTCTAATCATTAGCCTTTTAAAAAGGCCGAATTGAATAACTAAAGCAAAAACACATTGCTAAAGTAATTCAGTCTATTTAATGACTCAAAGCTGTGATCTAAAAACATATTCACAAGTCAATGTTTAAAATACAAGTTTATTTAATAATTTATTGAAACATGCCATTTAATTTTAAAATTTCATGAATAAAACCATGATCTGTAAATGCGTTCATGGGCTTTAAAGCACATTAGGAATTCTAGTTTCTAATTTAAGAAAAACTGAAAAAGACTTTTCTTTTTGGCGAGCTTCGGCCTTTGATGCTATTTTGTTCATCTTTTAAAATTAATATCTAATAATTTTAAATAATTTACAAAAAATACGACAATCTTTCGAGGCAAAATGTTCACTTTTAGTGCTGCTTTTGAAATCAAAAGAACCGCTTGATGCAAAGCGCCAAACTATTCTTTTATTTTTGTTAAAAGAAAGTTTCAAGAACAACAACGTCCCTGCGTCTAAAATATATACAAACACCAATAAAAATAAATATTTATAATAATAATAAATTTCAAGCGAGTAAATAAAAAAAAGTAATGCAGATATATAATGAGAATGTAAGGCCAAATTTTTTTTAGTTTTGAGTTAGTAAAAATCATTTATAACAACTTTTAAACTATGAGAAGAGTTTTAAAAGGAGACGTTTTAATAAAACGTTTGAAAGCATTCAAACAAGAGGCTGAACTTATATGATGTAGTTTAACCCCAAGTAATATTTCTAGTTGAAAAAAATTGCTTATATAGAAGAGAAATCTGATTTTTTGCATAATTTTGAATTTTGACTTCTATCAAGTTATTTTAACTTCATTTAATTGTTTTTTTTATCAATAATTAATTTATTAATAAAAAATAAATTTCGAAATTATTGAAATCATTTCGCAGATAACTTTTCAAACAATTTTTTTGTCTTTAATTGATTTCAATAATTCCTAGTTTTTTAATAATCCCATTAAATTAGCGTTAATTGAAACATTCAACATAGTCCACGAAGGTGACTGAGGAAATGATGAAATTAATTCAAATTCACGAAAAAAACCAAATAATAAAATAAAAAATAAAAAATAAACTCAAACAAACACTAAAAAACATAAATTATTCAGTGACTTTAACTAACTTTCCATAAATCCATTTTTGAAACATTTTTCAAATACTGTTCCACTTTACCACACATCAAACACACAACTACACCTCAATCCACCACATTCTTTCTTCCACAGCCACTTCAAAAACATTAAAAACTCTTCTAGACAGCCACTCAATCGCCACTCCTCAAGCACACAACTTCTATAAAACCACACACACAAAACCCCCACGAAATAACTCCCAAATGAACCTCAACCCCTACCAAACCACCAAAAAACCACCACCCTCACACCACACCCCAATCATCATCATCCCTCGATCTGCATCTGTTGTAGGTTGGCCACCTGAATCTCTCGCACCACGAGGCACCTGTTGAGCACCTTGGTGAGGGCACCTTTGCTGAAGGGGTTGTGCGAGAACCACAACGCTCCGTCCTCTTTCTGCTCCGGCAGGCAGTAGAAGCTCCTTTGCATCCCTGCGCTAAAGGTGTGGTAGGGGTGGAAGTGAAGAGTTAAAATGGGAGTGATGATGCTTGTGGTGGTGGGGAGATGAAGAGGGTGTGGTGATGCTTGTGGTGGTAGAGAGATGGAGAGGGTGTGGTGATGCTTGTGGTGGTAGGAAGATGGAGAGGGTGTGGTGATGCTTGTGGTGGTAGGAAGATGGAGAGGGTGTGGTGATGCTTGTGGTGGTAGGAAGATGGAGAGGGTGTGGTGATGCTTGTGGTGGCAGGAAGATGGAGAGGGTGTGGTGATGCTTGTGGTGGTAGGAAGATGGAGAGGGTGTGGTGATGCTTGTGGTGGTGGGGAGATGAAGAGGGTATGGTGATGCTTGTGGTGGTAGGAAGATGGAGAGGGTGTGGTGATGCTTGTGGTGGTAGGAAGATGAAGAGGGTATGGTGATGCTTGTGGTGGTAGGAAGATGGAGAGGGTGCGGTGATGCTTGTGGTGGTAGGAAGATGGAGAGGGTGCGGTGACGATAGAAAGTTGCAATGATAGTTTACTGTCATAAAAAGAAAAGAATGGTAAGAATAACAAGGATAATAGTGACGAGGATAATGATGATGACGATTAATATTTTTGTTTTTATGGTGGTAGTGGTGGTGGTGGTGGTGGTGATGACGACGATGATGCTGATCGCGTACGAACCACTTGGTGAGGTAGAACTGGTGCATTCGGAACGGGCACTTGAGAGGGTCCTCCGTGTTCTCAAGCACCTCCCCTCCTGTCGTGCAAACAAAGTCTTAATATCACCATGGTAACTGCGCAACAATAAACTAAATATGGCGCTACATTAATGAAATAATGAAGAATAAACAATAAAATGAAATAAAAAACTTAATTTACGTCAAAGTAAGGAAACACATGATTAGACACGAACACCTCCGGACACACACAAAGAACAAACCAGTGGGTTTGAAGAGAAGTTTCTTGATGTTGTGGCCAGCTCGTTGTTCGGAGATGAGCGCAAAGGAGGACGTGGTGAGCTTGAGGTGATCCTCCACCGAGGTGAGCAAAAAGTGCTTGGTGTTGAAGTAGACGAGGGACGAGAGAAGGATGTGTGGAGAGTGACAGCCCAGCTGACCTGCCTCCCACAGGTGATCTTCCGTAACCCTGCATATCAGCATGTCTGCGCACGGTGGTGGTGGTCAACTACACGACAACATCAAGATCACTGACAGCAACATTTCCAACACTATCACCATCATCACCATCATCCTCACCACCACCATCATCATCACCAACAATATCACCACCACCATCATCATCATCACCATCACCACCACCACCAACATCGCAACAACCACCAGCCACAACAACACAAGCAAAGTTACTTTGCGAGTTGATCTTCATCTCAAAGGACGCGAGCACCTCATTGAGGGCGTCAGTGAATTTTTGGTAGCCCACGTCAAAGAAGATGCTGTCTTCTCTGCCATTCTCCCGCAGGTAGTACTGCAGGCCTGTGTGTGTGTGTGTGTGTGTGTGTGTGTGTGTGTGTGTGTGTGTGTGTGTGTGTGTGTGTGTGTGTGTGTGTGTGTGTGTGTGTGTGTGTGTGTGTGTGTGTGTGTGTGTGTGTGTGTGTGTGTGTGTGTGTGTGTGTGTGTGTGTGTGTGTGTGTGTGTGTGTGTGTGTGTGTGTGTGTGTGTGTGTGTGTGTGTGTGTGTGTGTGTGTGTGTGTGTGTGTGTGTTCAAAGCATATGACCAACACATGATACACACGCTACCCAATCATCTAACCGTACACACACCCACTCCCTCACCTACTTACCAACACACACAACACACCCAACCATTCACCACACCCACCACCTCCTACCACTCAATCACCCACCACCTCATACCATTCAATCACCCACCACCTCATACCACTCAATCACCCATCCTCCCACAGCCACCTACCAAGACACAGGAAGTACACGGAGTCAGGGGCGAACTTGGATCCATCAAGCTTCTTGACATCACGCACAAAGTAAGCAAGGGAGCCGGCAAGCTGGTCGTGGGAGCACTTGAGAGGGTCTGCCTGGAAGAAGAACTGAACCTTGCCCTTCATCATGCCTGTCCGCTTGGCGTTCTCGCTGTTGCGCACCTCAGTCCAGTAGCGCCACGCAAGCAGTGCGTACGAGTACTTGAGCTTCATACAGTCGTCGTTAAGCGGCAGTGGAGTGTTGTTCTTGTTGAAGGGACTCTTCTCTAGCGCCTCTTCTGAACGTGAGGAGTCTGCGTGGTGTGGTGTGTGGACTGGTGTGTGTGGACTGGTGTGTGTGGCATGGTTGTTGGCTGGTGGTTGCAACATTGACCACACTCACCACAATTACTACTTCAAGCCATAATGACCACGCCAACTAACAAAATACCCACACCACATTAACCACACACCCATGAACACCGACCATAACAACCACACCAACCACATACCCATGTATCCGGGAACAGTGGCCACGGCAGAGAAGTTCTTGCCCTCGTCAGGCAGCGAGGCTGAGCGAGTGAGCCAGTTGTCATGCTTGTTGGAACGTTCCCTGATAGGAGTGGTGCCCGGGTACACGTAGTCGCTGTCGTTGAAGCCTCGGATGATGGAGGCTGGTGGCGGTGGTGGTGTGGTAGTGATGGTTAGGATGAATACTATTGAAACATCATTATTATACCAATGTGGGTGAATTTTGATAGAAAACAAAAAAGGAAAAGAGAAAAAAAAGGGGAAAAAAAGAAAGGAAAGAAGAGAAGAAAAAAAAGAAAAAAAGAAAGAAAAAGAAAAAGAAAAAGAAGTGAAAGTAGGAAGAGGAAAAGGATGGTGATGAGGATACAGACCATTGTACTCCTCGAGTTGCCTGTCCTGCTCAGTCTTGGTGCAGCTGATGAGCTCTGCAATCTGCAGAAGGTCCTCCTCCAGGGGAGACACACCCGTCTTCTGCTGCATGCTCTGTGGCAGTGGTGTGGTAAGTGGTGGGTTGTTGTTGGAGATAGGATGGGTGAGTGGTTGTTGAGGGTTGTTGGTAATGATTGGTTGTGAATATGTATTCAAAAAGGCACAGTAAGGCTAGAAAAACATCACCAACAACAAAACCACCATCAACAACAACAACACCACCATCAACAACAACAACACCACCATCAACAACAACACCACCACCACCAACAACAACAACACCACTATAAACAACAACACCACCGCCACCAACTGACCGACAGTTGTTGCTCCAGTGATTTCAAGAGGGCATCAACAGAGGAGCGAGAGGCAGGAAGAGGACAGGGAAGAGGGAGAGGGAGGGGCAGTGGAAGAGGGTGAGAGGAAGGGAGCAAACAGGGAGTGGTGGGAACGGGCATATAGAAAGGTATGGGCACAGGAACCACCATGGACTTTTTCTCCAACACCTCTTCTTTCTCTGATGATGATGAAGATGATGATGATGATGAGGAAGATGAAGATGATGATGAGGAAGATGAAGATAATGATGAAGAAGATGAAGATGATGATGAAAAATAAATGAGTCAATATACAAAAAGTGAATCAATAAAAACTACAACACAACAACCACAACATCAAAAATAACACAAAGTCAATCCAAAAGCAACAACACAAAAACCATACAACAGCAACAACACAAAAACCATACAAAAGCAACAACACAATAAGCATACAAC
Source organism: Branchellion lobata (assembly GCA_947562095.1). Taxonomy (NCBI): domain Eukaryota; kingdom Metazoa; phylum Annelida; class Clitellata; order Hirudinida; family Piscicolidae; genus Branchellion; species Branchellion lobata. Next base: position 1,160,811 of record OX387248.1, read on the forward strand.
AGCAACAACAAAATAAGCATACAACAGCAACAACACAATAATCATACAAGAGCAACAACGCAAAAACCATACAACAGCAACAACACAATAATCATACAAGAGCAACAACGCAAAAACCATACGACAGCAACAATAACAACAAAGCATCAGTATTGACCAGTTTGTGTGCTCTTGTGGATGCGCAGTGGGTTGAAGATGGTGCCCTTGGTGAGCATGATTGGCTTGCACATCAGCGACTTGTTCATTGTGTCCATACGCTGTGTGTGTGTGTGTGTGTGTGCGTGTGTGTGTGTGTGTGTGTGTGTGTGTGTGTGTGTTTTTGTGTGTGTGTGTGTGTGTGTGTGTGTGTGTGTGTGTGTGTGTGTGTGTGTGTGTGTGTGTGGGTGGTGTGTGTGCGTGTAAGTCACCTTGTAGGTGGGCGTAGTCCTGTTGTGTTGAAGCATGGTAGATGCCTTTTTGAGCCATCCGGATGGAGTGATGGTCTTGAGTGCCTGGGTCGATGTGTCTGTGCTGCCAACAGCCTGTGTGTTTGTGTGTGTACCAGTGTATATATGTGCGAGTGTACGTGTGCGTATTTCTGAATGAATATGAATACACGCAGTGTGCATACCACAGTTCTGGGTTGAGTGACAGGAGTGGGAGTAGTCAGAGGGGGCGGAGCTTTGTAAGCGACCAATGGTGGAGCAGCTTTTGGAGGCTCCACCTCCTTGACCTTGTTCTTTTCGATGCCACTCAACAACTCCTCAAGGTCAAGTACTGAGTCGATCTCCTTCTCTACAGCTGTTGTGGCTGTGGTGGTTGTGGCTGTCACAGGGGCTGCAGCTGTAGTGGCTGCAACCACAGTCTTGGTCACACTAGTGGTCAGTGTGGCAAGTGGCTGTGTGATGTTCTGCTCACTGAGTGGCACGTTTATGAACTTCGGAGGAGGAGCTGCAATGAGAGGTTCATCCTCGTCTTCCTCTTCTTCCTCCTCTTCCTCTTCTTCTTCCTCAGCCTCCTCCTCTTCCTCCTTCTCCAGCTTGACCTCCTTATCTAGACTGCCTTCGCTTTTGTCGTCCAGGGTCCTCTTCATACTCACTAGATCATCCTCCTCATCCTCCAACTCATCAAGCTCCTCCTCTCCATCCTCTTTGCCTATGTGTGTGTGTGTGTGTGTGTGTGTGTGTGTGTGTGTGTGTGTGTTTGTTTGTAGGTTAGAGTGAATACATGTGTATGCACTTGTTATAATATGTGAATGTTGTGTGCGTGTATGTATATGCACGTATGTGTGAGTAATGACACATACCGGAAGGTAGAAGACCCCATTGGGCCAATTTCTGAGACATGCTTGCCCTCTTCGACCGACGTCCACTCACTGTCTCCTCCCCAACCCTCCTCTTTGTCTTCTTGCGTACCTCCCCTCCCTCTCCATCTGACTCACTCTCTGTCACATAGGCGTAGTAAGAGCGCTTGGAATACTTGCGACGGCCCCGTGTTGAGCCTCCTGACGACGCCATGGAGGTCTTTGATGTGGATGGAGTCACTTCCAAGTCACCAGGCTGGAAACAATGATGATGTAATCATTTTTAATCACAATGAATAACAATAAAATCCACATCTCCTCAGCCTGCAATGGCATGAGACACAATGGTAATCAGGCACCCAAACTGCCACCTTGTCGGCAGTGGCACCGATGCGGGTGACCTGCTTGACCCTTAGAGGCAACTCAAGCAGGTCCTTGTTGAGCAGGGTGGGTTTGGGCAACAGAGGTCTCAAAACTTGGCCCGGCACTGTGGGAGGATGCCTAGGTGTTATAGAGGTGGCTTTTATGAATGCATGTATCGGATTAAATGGTTGGTTGAAAAATTTTGTTGTGAAGTGATCTAGGTGGTTTCCAAGATCAATTGGCTGGTTGAATGATTGGTTGGTTGATTGAGACCTTCCTTGGTGAGCACCTTGTCCTCTTTGACTGCCCTTCCCAAAATGGCCTGCAATGTGTACATTGCTATTGAGGCGAGCAAAGAACACTGGTTAAAACTATTGATTTGATTTGATAATCTAATCAAATTATTTGTATGGCGCTGATTAAACACTGTTTAAAAGCGCTCAATAATTTCCATATAGTACTACAAAACTCTTGAAGTAGGAAAAAAATTCATACTCTCAGATGCTTCATTTAATTTTTAAGTAAGTCGCAGAAATAGTTTAATAGATTTTTTACTCTATGTTAGTTGTAGATATCTTTTTCTCTTCACACATACATCCAATCTATCTAAACATAAAGAATCAGAGAATATTTGAGTATCAAATTTTTAGGTAATTTGAGAAACCAGTTGATTAAATTATTTATAAAAATTAATTATCTGAAATATAACATTTATAAATACTATCAGCAGACTGAAAACCTGATTAAAGTCAGATTTCATAGTGATCTGTCTGAAGTCGACAACTTTAGAAGTAGTGCTTGTAGAGGGCATGGACAAGATTTTCATAGATGAACGTGGAGTTTCCTCATTCAGGATTTCTATGGCTATTTGTCTTGGTGCCCGGCTGGTGGACGCGTCTTCGGCCTGGTTAGCATCCATGTCTGCCAATGGTTTCGAAGCTATGCCTTCAACCGCTTTCAATAACTAGTTATCAGAAAATAAATTTCTTCCTAGCATGCAGTTCATGATTATGTGAAAATCAAAAACGAGCGGTAAACTTTCGACAAATAAACATTTTCTTCGATATAAAAGTTGATTTTATTTAATGATTTTACTTTTGGCATGTACTTTATGTAAATTGTATACAATAAATAAATAGATTTTTGCAACCTTTGAAGACAATATCGCGTAATATTTTCTAAAATGGCTATTCTCGATTAGTCGTACCAACAACTTGCTAAGCCGTGTTTAATTAGCATATATCAATCATTGACTAGGTGTCTATAAATAGAAATCTAATTTTAGCCTGTTGACCTAAAAATAGCACAATGTTTCAAAGTTGAATATAAGTATGGAGCCCGAAAGAATTGGACCATTGAATTAAAAATATAAACTCAACAAGCTTGTTGACATACATTGTTTTTAAACTCTAATTTCCCATCGCATGATCATTTGATTGCCATTAATTAATTAGATAATCGGGCGTCATGGCTCAAAACCTCAACCGACCGTGTGAGACATGTTACAAAAAATCCTTTCTCACTTAATAAGACATGTGGAAGCTTTCCAATAAGCCGCCCACCACTCTGCAACCCTCTCATCTTCATCCTCACTCTTCATTTTTATCATCCTCACCACGAGGATTTTTGAACTGTACAAAACAGGGCTATACAAATGCTTCGTGAAGATTATATAAATGCATATAAACACTAAAACAAGATTAGATCAATTTTTAAAAGCTCTTACACAAAATTATCAAGCGTGTTATATAACCATATTCAGGCTAGCGACGAGTACATTGACAGAAATGTTTGAAGGCAAAGGTTAACTACTCATAAATAGAGTAAGTCTCAAAGTTTTTAATTGTCTTGTAGGCAGCCTGTCTTGTTGCTTGTGTTATCACCATAGTAACCAAACAGTGAAATCCAAGAAACTCAAACGCTGTTGTTCAGGTAACAACATTCATTTGTAACATTTCCAGCGGCTGAATGGATTTGAGTCAATGAGGATTGAAAGGAATTTTAATGCTTCAGGCCACAGAATAACAAACTTTCCAATCCAAAACTCAGAAGCTTCTCGTCGAAAAAAGAAACAAATAAACATGCTTCAGAAACTTTGCTTCGCTGACGTCACGACCAATGAAAATAAACAATCAACAAACGACTCAACTTGAACGCTATTAGACAGCAGTCGCAAGCAGCAACAGCGATAAACTCGCCTACCACAACAGCAACAACAACAACAGCAGCAGCAACAACAAAGGCAACAAAAACAACAGCAGCAACAACATTGACAGCATGGACGACCTGCTGCCAGACAGCTTTTTCGTGAGGGAGACCTCTTGCGACCCTTGCGTGGAGTGCAAGACTATAAGCATGGACGAGGTGAAGAGCAAGGCCAAGGAGGCCTGGATCGTCATTGATGGCTACGTCTACGACCTCAGCAAGTTCCTCAACGAGGTTTCTTGCTTTTGCTGTGTTGGTGTTGCTGCTGTTTCTATGTTGTTGTTGTTGTTGTTTCTGCTGTTGCTATGTTGTTGTTGCTGCTGTTGCTATGTTGTTGTTGTTGTTGTTTCTGCTGTTGCTATGTTGTTGTTGCTTGATTTGCTATATTGTTGTTTCTGCAGTTGCTATGTTATTGCTGCTGTTGTTGCTATTTTGGTGTTGATGCTGGTATTGCTATTTTGGTGTTGATGCTGGTATTGCTATGTTGCTGTTGCACTTTTTGTTATTTTGTTGTTGCTTCTGTTGCTGTGTTGTTGTTGCTGCTATCTTTGTTTTTATTTATCATGCTATCATTATTGATTTTATAACGTATGTTCTTAAAAATTATTTGTCGCTATTAACATCATCACCGCCCAAACTAGGACTTATCTTTGAAAAATTAAGCCTTTCTAGAACGTCCTTTATATAGCGCCTACTCCAAAAACAATCACTTGGCATAAAAATTTACTAGATAGACAATAGCTGAACAAACAGAAGTGGTGATGTATTGCTTGGACCTTGTTTGGTGCTCAAGTGAGCTTGGTTACAATGCACTTGAGTGTGTGGAGAAACAGAATCCAAACCATAAGATCATGGATTCAAGTCGCACTTCTTTCTATCCTCTCACCTGATTAATTTTTTCTAGCAGCAGCTAACGAAAATTTTAACAAGCGCTATAGAAATGCACTTTAATTTGAAAATGAATCAGTCGTGAAAGTGATGAATGGTGATGAAGGAGTTCAATGTTGATGACGTCATCCACTTGTTTCAGCACCCTGGTGGCAGTGAGATACTGATGGAACATGCAGGTCTGGAAGATTGGGGCGTTATTCGTGCATCCATCCATACATCTTTTCACGCGTCCATTTACGCATCCACCCGTACATCCATTCACGCATTCATTCGTACATCCATCCATACATCTATTCACGCATTCATTCACGCATTCATTCACGCCTCCATTCATATATTCATTCGTGCATTCATTCGCGCTACCATTCACGCATCCACACACGCATGCATCCACGCATCCACACATGCATGCATCCACGCATGCATCCACGCATGCATCCAAGCATCCACACACGCGTGCATCCACTCACACACACAGGCATCCACGCATGCATCCACTCATACACGCAGGCACTGACGCCAGCAAGGCCTTCAAGGACAAGGGTCATTCCAAGAAGGCCATCGACATGCTGCCCAAGTACAAGATCGGAAAACTGGTGACCTAGTTTCATTGGGCTTACCTTCAACTCATGACCTATTTTGTAATTTGTTAACTTCGTTATTTTTTATATATATTGGATTCATACCTCATAAGCTGTTTCATATGTCTTGAACCTCAATTTGGTTCATAACCTTGACGATGAGGGGGATGACGACGACGATGACGACTTGATAATATTATTTATTGAAAACATAAACAGCACCACCATCACTGATTTTGAGTTCAGGACACCTTCAAGAAGAAGGACAAGTGTTCGGAGTGTTGAAGGCAGTCTGTTGTGGGGTGCTTGCACCGCCCATATCCGGCTATTAACACTTCACCATTGGTGGAATTAATTTCAAGTTTTAATCACAATAATGAAATCGAAAAAAATCGAAATAATGAGAAAATTTGTAAATAAACAACTCTAGTCATTCACAGGGGGTATTTGAGGTGCTACTTGTTGATGACTCATAACTACCAAAATCTTTTTGGATTCATAAGTGTACAAATTTTCAAATTTTATGCTTTTTATTTTGAAAAGGTATCTGTACTTTTTGAAAGGTACCTACTTTTATTCATTATCTATACCGGACCCTGTGCATGATACAAAACAATACAAAAATTATTGTTTTACGGAAAGTAAATATGAAGAAGTTACAGAGAAGTTCATAGTGCCTGCACACGCAGACAATCGTTCTTATATAAAGAAAAATGATTTTAAAAAAATTATTGAAATAAAATTTTCTATGGGCGATAGGATGTGTCATTGACGATGACGTGCTGAATGACGTTCTGAAAGTGTGTCATACATACTCCACACCCGTCATCCCTCTGGAATGATGATGATGATGATGATGATGATGATGATGATGATGATGATGATGATGATGATGATGATGATGATGATGATGGTGGTGGTGATGATGATGATGGTGGTGGTGATGATGATGATGATGATGATGATGATGGTGGTGGTGATGATGATGATGATGGTGATGATGATGATGATGATGATGGTGATAATGATGATGATGATGGTGGTGGTGATGATGAGGATGGTGAAAAAAAAATACATATAAAATAAAATTGAGAAAAAAAAGATAAAATAATATTAAAAAAAATAATGTTTATAATAACAAGTTTAAAAAAAATGATGATGATGGTGATGATAATGATGATTATTATTACCATTATTATTATTATTATTATTATTATTATTATTATTATTATTATTATTATTATTATTATTATTATTATTATTATTATTATTATTATTATTATTAGTAGTAGTAGTAGTAGTAGTAGTAGTAGTAGTAGTAGTAGTATTATTAGTATTATTATTATTATTATTATTATTATTATTATTATTATTATTATTATTATTATTATTATTATTATTATTGTTGTTATGACGAAAATAAAAATGTTAATAAATATGTGAACTTTGAATTGACGAAAAAAAGCAAGAATTTGAAGTTTTTTAAGTTTGGAAGTATGTAAAGTTGAGCTTTAAAAAAATTGATAAATTCTAACATCAATTTACATTTGCAGATTTATATTAAAATGAATGAAATTTAACCGTTTTAGATTCAATATTAATTATAGATGAAAAATGAAATCGCACTCATGAATAGTTAGGCGCTTTACAATCATTTGATAAGATTAGATCATAGTTGTTTTTTATCGTTTATTTATGAAAAAAAAACGAAAATAATTAATTCAACAATCGATCTTTACCTTCGTTAGTTCAATGTTTGATGACGTATTAGTACATAATAAAACGCCTAATCAGTTGACTGGCCATTTCTGTTGTGTCCCATGATCGAACTGTTGGAAGATTAATATGTTTTCCGCAATCGACTTTCTCAAATTTCTCACCATCCCGCTGTTGGGATTGGTTTTTGTGAATGGCGGGGTGGTTTCTTATGAAGGTTGTCCTCCATTTTGTAAAGAAAAGTCCCTTCATCCGGTTGGTTTGTTTCATCAGTTCTACGGTTTCACCATTACCTTGAAAATCAATATTACTTGCTGGTTTTTGTTTTTATTCTGGTATGACACTGAGTCGATTATTTTTAGCTGAAAAAGATTTTATGCGCTGACGACTGCGGTCCGACTCACGAAGATGTTTCAACCAGCAGTTGTTTCAAAGGTTTGAGCTATATGACTCTTCAATAAAAAATACAATCAAGTTTGAAATATGTAAACGAAATTTTTTTCAAAAAGTGGTAGAATTAAATTATTTTTCATATTTTTTAAATAAATAAAGCCTGAATAAAATACTACTTTTTTCAAGCCTGCCTTGCTAAGAATCCTGAAGGGGCGAAATTGTGCCAGATGAATTGCAAGGTTTTGAGTTCACAGATTATTTTCCGTGCTTGAGAAATCAACTTCTCCATTTTTTAGATTAATATTCTTTTTTTCTTTTACGTAATATATTTTCGCAGCACCAATTCTTTTCTAATAATTTTTTTACAGTTTTTTTTTACTTATAAAGTTGAAAAAACTGCAATATTCTCTTTCTTTTAAAGAGGCATATTTATTGAACTACCACTCAACACACACACACACACACACACACACACACACACACACACACACACACACACACACACACACATACACACACACACACGCACACACAAAATCATCCAAAGAACTCAAAGAAGGCTACCACTGATCTTCCAGTGGAAATTTCGCACGAAACTGGAAGGGATCTCCCATCTATCATGTCTCAGGTGACTCCAATCCATTCCTACCCACCACAACTGTTGTTCATGAATTTCCCAATCGATCAAAATTATTTATAAAGTTTCAAAACTGAAATTCGATAGAGATTATGGTTGATTCAATGCATGCACTCAACAGACATATGCTCACATGAAGGGCATAATGAACCATCTGTGGGATAAAGCAACGAATGCCAAGGACTGGATTTCACATGGCTACAGCAGCGTTTTAAATTCCAACACGGTTGCACCTATTGCTAATGACAACAAGGCAAAAGAGGATGACAAGATGAAGGAGGAGGACAAGGTGAATGAAGATGAGAAGGTGGGAGGAAAGGATGACAAGAGGCCGGTGGAGGGAAATGTAGAGATCAGGGTGTGGAGGCTCGGAGGTGGCAATGTGGCTGACAAGGCCGAGGAGGAAGAGAAGAAGACAGCTGAGAAGGAGAAATTGCCAGAAGAGGCCATGTCTCCCATTGATCAGCCCGTCCTGCATCGATTCATCATCATCAGGAGACTGCCCATTTTCTCCATCTTCAAGCAACAAGCCAAAGACAACACTGGTATGTGATGGTATGGGGAGTCTTTTGTTAGAGTTACGTAATCAACGATATGCAGTTTTGTTTAACTTTTTATTATTTTTCTTCCTCACACGCACGCACACACACACACACACACGCACACACACACACACACACACACACACACACACACACACACACACACATACACACGCACACACACACACACACATGGCAGGGGGACAAGGAATGGAGGCTCACGGCTACTACCTGGGCAGGAGTGAGATGGGCAAATGCGCTTGGAGGAGGCCTGTGTTGTTTGTGCTTCTCGCCCTCCTCTGCATCTGCTCCACCTGGTACTGCATGGCACGACTTCTTGCCTACCGCAATCGCTGGATCCAGGTGCTCCTACGCTACCTCAATTTTGTTATTATTTACACTTCTTTTATTGCTAGTTTTTCCATTATTATGACAATTTTTCAAATAATTTTTTTCATCTGTTATTTTAATTTTCTCAATCTTTATTTATTGTTTTTTCTACAATATTTCAATCTATTATTATTATTATTATTATTATTTATATTATTCTCATTTCACTATCGAATCTTTCCACCTGTATTATCTATATGCATATTTCAAACGACCATTGTTGTTGTTGTTGTTGTTGATGACGTGAGTAACGATGGAGAGTGTTGGGCAGGAGTCGATGGCAAGGTCGAGTGGCGAGGACTTTGAGTATCTCATCCCCATTGACGAGAAGATGCTCTTCCTCAAGTCAGACACCAAGCTGTCACTCATTGACGAGGCCACGCCTCCTCCCCCTTACAAGCCCGCTCCCCCTGCTTCCGCCACCGAGGCTTGAGTGGCTTTTGGGACAGTGGTTAAGAAGACTATGAACGTTTGAATGTCTGTGTGGGTACGTGTGTGTGTTTGTATGTTCAGATCTCTCACGCGCGTCTAGATGTATGAGGATATGCGTGTGTATGTATGGGTGAAAGGGTGTGTGTTCGGTTACAACTATATCGACATTATTTATTCTTCGCTTAGCTTCTCAACATTTTGATTCCTTCCTTCCTCACGTGCTCCCACCTGGGGGTTGTCTGGAGGCGCCTCCACGTCCTACCACACCCCCCACAACTTTCCACTCGTTTCCAGCACAGTGTAATCGATTCTTTCCAGCTACGACGGCAAACAATATTTTCAATCTTTGTAGACTCATCCTTCTCCATGTTACATCGGGCCATTCGATCATTATATAGCGCCCATTCCGCCGTGCTCAAAACCTAGTGCCCGTTCGTTGGGCTAGGAGGTGCGTGAGGAGGGATGTTGGAATGTGGTGGTGGTTGAGGTTTCAGTGCTGTAAGGGTCTTTTTGATGGTGGTGGGGCTGATGATGATGATGGTGATGACGATGATGAGTATGATGATGATGATGATGATGATGATGATGATGATGGTGATGATGGTGATGGTGATAATGATGACGATGACAATGACGATATAATGGATAGATAAGGTTGAAGGGTTGTGGTGTTTGAAGTAGCAATTGAAGATTAGGAACTTTTGATTCTTGGTTTCTTCCACATGCTAATTTATTGGTTGACGCTATCATGACGATCGTCTGCATGGGCTTCCATTCGGAACAACCTTCGGCAGCTTCCCTGCAACAAAGTAATCAAGCACCGCTAACATCTTAGTTGTTTCATCGCTTTGATTCTGTTAAATAAAAACTGCAAAATTCAACTTTCGAAAAAGATTCGCAGCAGTTACATTCATAAAAACCTCAAACTGCCAACTGCATGAATAACATTATTGATTCGCTTAACGTTTTGGTTGAAGTTTGTCCATTTAACCTATCATGCCATTAAACCCGTTGGAAATATTTTCAATATTCATTCTGCCCTGATGGCAACTTTCTCATCTCCAACTTGCGCATCTGATCTCACACTTCTCTCAGACCCATTATTTCTGGCCTTGCCCTCCAGCACACTTGATACGGGTGCTTATGAGCTCCGTCGTGGAGGGTTTTTATCGATGGTGTCTTCACTTCGCCCATCGTCTCTTCAAAGGTAAGTACTGTCTATACATGCCTCGGACCACGATTGCATCATGCAACGTCACACTTCTTCCACCATCTTTTCTATCAATAGTAAATCTTTATGAAGAGCTTTTCTGACCATCTTCCAGCGCATGCAGTGTTGTTTGCAGACCCTACTTCGAAAATCTGCTTCCTACTTGCACACCTTGCACAGCCAAGAGGTGGAAGTGAAACACATGAGCTTCCGTTTGCCTTCCTCGACTAGTGATTTTGATGCACAGAAAAAAATGCGCTTAAAAATTTTTTGAAGGTCAAGATAACTGAAGAATTACTACTACTACTATTATTAATACTCCTACTATTGCTATTGCTCTTTATAATAATAATAAAAGAATTAGTATTAATACATATTAATATACAAACTCATCTCAGTTGGTGAGTGAAAGCGATGTTGGATGTGTTTGTATTTTCCATAGACTAGAAATGAATGTGGAATTTTCAAAAAAGAATATTTATGAGTGGTTAACGAGTGGCGAAGACAGCAATGATTGAGCGTGTTGACGTTCAAAGTAGTTGCCAAGCAATCAATGCATCTTGAAACAGGCATTCGTGAAGGTCTGTTGCCAAGCCATGCCTCTTGGGTCGGAGGGGTGGCTGTTGTTTCATAAGTTATGTACAATGACGATTAAAAAAATATAGTAGTAACAACAAAAATAAAAAAGCAATAGTAACAATCAATTTGGGTTTTTCACGAAAGAACTCTACTCAACCAATACCCATAGCCAACAATGCAGTAGCAGGAGGCGGAGAAAGAAGAAGAAAGACGATGACAAAAAGAGGAAGAAGAGGAAAAAAAAGAATAAAGGAATAAAGAAAACAAAAGAGGAAGACAAAGAGGAGCAAGCAAAAGGATTCATAAAAAACAGCAAAAGAACTTGGCGATTAAGTTAATGCACGTAATACTTAGTTGCAACAAACTAAAAACAATGAAAACAAGAGGATGACGTGGCAAATTTTCGTTGGTGGCAGCACGTTGATGATTCATTATGGATACCTTAATGGGTCATTTTGAATACATTAATAAGTCATTGGTGATTTATTGATGAGTCATTACCGATGAATTGATGATTGAGTCCTCACCAAAAGATTAAGAAAGCAATAACACAAAGACAATGCCTCAGTACATCAACGCAAACGTGGTGAAGTCTGGTGATGGTGGTGTGAGGAGCTCAACTGATCATTGCTTCAAGACAACTCCACAACGAGTGATGGTTTTACGAAGTTATTTTAAAAATGCGAAAACACAAATACGCCTTCTCGATGTCGATGGTGATGATGTTACTTGCCGTGGTTGTTTGCCACGGCGTTGTGTATAAAAGCTTCTAGAATGTTCTAGAAGAAAGGTGGAGACAGGAATGGTATAGCTTGAATAAAATGCAACGCCTCCTCTTGCAGCCATAACGCATGGCCTTGTGGCAGGAGATCTGGAGAAGAATAATATTTTAAAAAAAAATTGATTTTTTAAATTCAAATTAAATTTTTATATTCAAATAATATTTATTTATTTCATTATATCCTGTTATCTTTCGAGAAATTAATATTTCAAGCGACTTCTTGTAACCTTCATTAATTCCATTTGGAAGACAATGCAGTACGATTATTATCATAGCGGCATTAACCCAAAATAATTTCAAGGCCGTCCATTTAACAGGCGCGTGCAACTGTTCAACTTCAAATTTGAAAGCCAAAAATACAAAAGAAAGCCAAGTGGCAGGAACCGAATATTGTTTGAAGGAGGAGCAACAAGGAACAAGGACAAGAGGCGCCTCAAGAGCTGACTGCCTGCATGTTGTGCGGCTGCACGTCGATGAGTTTGAGGTGGGCCAAAGGAGGCAGTTGTCCTGAATAGCCTCCCTTCGTCTGCATCTGCGTCTGCACGCCCTCCATCTGTGGTTGGGTGTGGAGGTGTGGCGACGATGATGGTGATGGTGTGTGGTGATGGTTGTGAGGTGGTGTGGATGATGATGGTGTGGATGATAATGGTGATGGGGGTTTTAATGGTATAGATGGTGGTCTGGATAGCAAAGAAAAGCTGGGTAGAAATAAAAACATGCTAGTTATATGGGTGTTTCAGCATAAATTTCATTATCCTAATGGATGGATGGATGGATGAATGGATGGATGGAAAAAGAGATGAACAAAGAAAAAGAATGAATGGAGTGAGAGATGGAAGAGAGAATAGATGCAACAGGGTGCATCACGAAAATGAACGTAGATGGTTACATAGATGCCTGGAAGGCTTAAAATACCAATAAATGAATGGATGGTGGGAAAGAGGAAGAAAATACTGTTGGAATGACTCAGAGAAAGTTCAAGCAAGTGGAATTTATATATTTTTATTCGATGTTTTGTATTTTTATTTATTTTTTATATTTTCATTTAATTTTATTTATTTTTATTTATTTATTTATATTTTTATTTATTTTTTTATATTTTTATTTAATGTTTTATATATTTGGTCTAGTGTTCATAATTCCATCGCTCAATAACGTATTAAAAATGTACCTCAAGAGCAAGTCAAACGAAACACATGAATTCGACAAAATAAAATTGAAAAGATCATTATCATCGGTCATTCTATCTATCCCTTCCTCTTCCTCCTCATTACCACTACATCCAGTTCACTGAAGGCCTCCATCTCCACCAAATTATTCCATTAACGTAACTGTATCTAATTATCCAATCAAGCAATGACCTCAAACACACACACACACACACACACACACACACACACACACACACACACACACACACACACACACACACACACACACACACACACACACACACACACACACACACACACACACACACACACACACACACACACACACACACACACACACACACACACACACACACACACACACACACACACACACACACACATACACACACACACACACGCACACACACACACACACACACACACACACACACACACACACACACACACACACACAAAACACACACTCACTGCGTTGTTGTTGGAGGGGTCAGTAAAGTCGTTGGAGCCAATGTGAGCAGTGTGTTGGAAGTTGGTTGGCATGCCGATCATGGATCGGTCAATAATGCGTCTCTGTGGGGTGGTGTAACTAACTGACACCACGTACATAATGTTCACCAATGTATAATGATTCATGATGGCTGTTGCCACTGCATTGTCATGTAGATTATTGAAATGGCTTTGTTAAAAATGATTCGTTTAAATTTTAAATAATTCTATTGTGTAGTTTTGTAATGATCAAAGTTGTATGGTAGATGTTCATAACACAATTTTTAAATGTGTTTATTGTGTTTATGCTTCCTTGCCAGCACACTGTGAACAAATGAGACCACATTATGTTAAGTGACCTGTTCTCACAAATGTTTACAGTTGTTTGCAGAACATTGAGGTGAACCAGGACTTGATAACCCAACAATGCAACAAACCAACAGCATAACAAACCAACAATGCAACAAACCAACATAACAAACCATGAAAACTTGGTTTTAATTGGCAAGTCATGCAAGAATGAATGGCATGCTTGGTGGCTGAGTCAGACCCACTCAGATGTGAAACTGCTGAGTCATCAGCTGCTTCAACCACCATTGCAGGAACCACACACTCTGTGACTTTAGCCATTTTAAGTGAATCCCCAAATGAGAAATTTTTTAATTGTAAGGTCTTCTCAAATAAACTTTTTTTTAGCTTTGAACTGATATGCCACCAATCAATTCTTAAGCTTTTTGCTGATACACCACTCAACCATGATAAAGCTTCTAATACACAGGCCACTGAAACCATTCAACTTATCACCTTTTTGCTGAAACCTCACGGCTGTCAAATGTGGAAATGCATAAAAAAGCTGTCTTATGTGCTTAATTTGGAAAATAATGTTGAAGTAGATAAATATCATGATGAAATTTGATGAATAGAACTTTTTGAATGTATATTTGAAACAGTTATCTTCAAAGAAGTCAAGAAAAGTTACTATATCTGAGAAATATCAAAAAAAAAATTTGTTAAAAATTTGAAAGTATTAAAAAATATAGATTTAATAAAACAAACAAACAGAAAAATTGAAAAAGTAGTCACCTGTGGCTGAGGTTGCATGATACAACACTTGAAGAAGTCTATGGAAGTTAAAGAGTTCATCTTCAAATAAGGAATATCTTCTCACAGTCACGAGGTGTAGTTTATTGAGGTCAACAAGTGAGTTTTTTAATTTTTAAATATTTGAAAACAGTGAGTTTAAGGTTTAAGTTTTATGCGGTTTTGCTTTAGGATGAAGCTTTGAGTTTTAAGACAAGTTTTATGACACCCGGAAATAAAAGTATCAATTCCTAAGACCGAAGTTAGCGCTATTTAATTAAAACACCAAACAATAAAGATTAAACTCACGACAATATTTTTATTTTAAAAAGGTACACAATTTAATGGAAACTAAAATTCACGACACCCAGGCCAGCTTAAGTTATCTATCGAACCGGGGATGCTATGCTAGGATGAATGAGTTCTATATTTAGAATTTTATGTTTTATGTTACAAGGAAAAAGTGAGTAACAGATAACAAAAAAGTTATTTTAAGAACTTATGAATTTGCTTTTCTAAGTCTTATTAACTAATTTTTATAACTTTCAAGTTAATTTTTTGAAATTACAGCAACATTTTTTGAACTTTTTAAAATCCCTTCGAAGTTTTCTATCTAATCTCATCAGGGCATTTGCACAGTATGCCTTTCAGAATTTTGTTCGAAGGCGCTTTCATGGAAACAGATTTAGTTGCTATAGACTACAAAAGGACTAAGCCATTCTAGTACGGCGTCCGCTCTTTAATAGAGTTGCTACATTTACAACATTTTTTTTGAAACTTTGATTTGAGTTTACACTCTACAGAGAAAGAGGCTATTATGCCATAGGGGCAGAAGTGGAATTAATTTATTATAAGAATTTTCAATTATTATCGAAATCAATTAGGGATCTCAATTGGAAATCATTTATTTGCTCAAAATAATAAAAGTTTAAGCATAAAATTTATTTTAATACTTACAATTAGCTTATTGAGATACCAACGTTAATCTGTGGGTTCACAAAAAACTGGTCTGAAATAAAGAACCTAGTTTCGAAGCGAAAATAAAAAACAAAAACAAAGCAAGGAAGTAAAAAACGTGGAAAAGCAACTAAATAATTTCATGTGAAATTTGCAGCTTCAAACCTAATCAGAAATTAGAGGTGGCACTGTGGAAAGTTCACAAAGTCCATGGAACGCATGCCTAGACAATCATGACCTTGAAAGAACCCACAACCCCTAATGATCCAATCCAGTCCAACCCTCCATAAAACACAACTTCCAATAGAAAGAGCAGCAGCATTGGAATGGAATGACTTCATCATACCTTACTTAACTCCTTCAACTATGAAAATATGAACTCCATGATGAATCACGCATCACCAAACCATCACCTCATGCCAAACCAAACCCAAACACCTCTCCATCACTAAAACCCTTACACCATACCTCAAAAATCCTCCAAAAAACCACCACACATTCCACCACCAGAGCACATCACGTGTCGGCCTTAGTCATTCTCTTGGGACCCCTGCCTGCAGGCCCCTTGGGCTTCTCAAACTTTCTCCTCGCCACGCTCTTCACTGGGTGCACCTCAGCGTGGAAATTTTCCTCTGTCACATCCTCCAAATCGCCCAACTCCAACTGGAGATGGAAGGTTTACAATAAAATACGATACAATACAATACACGAATATTATTATAGTGGCATTGACCCCGTAGAGTTTCGAGACCACTCACAGGTTTAAAAGTAAATTAAGATGGAGACAATTTTGAGTTGTTATACTTTTGATTCATCGCTACCAAGCGATAAGTTGGAATTAAATGTCTTGTGAGCTAATGGAAAAACTCGCTTGAATCTTACAACAGTAAATTTCAATTGAAAGCAACCTAGTTAACTGATAAAATCTCCACAAAACACAACAGCATTCCAGTAACAGCACAAGACCGCAACAAGCACACAACTACACCCCCCTACACAACTACACCATATCATTCCACCACAACAACACCCCACAACAACACCACACCACCAGGTGCACCTTCTTGTCGATGGAGATGGAAAGGTTCTTCTCGAGCTGCTCCAGCAGGGGCGCCTTGCAGGTGGAATACAACATCCTCTCCTTGATGGGACAGCTGTAGCCAGGCATGGTGTAGAAGAAGACTGTGGTGGCGGAAGATGGTGGTGATAGTTGGGGTAGTGGTGGTGATGTTGGGGTAGTGGTGGTGATGTTGGGGTAGTGGTGGTGATGTTGGGGTAGTGGTGGTGATGTTGGGGTAGTGGTGGTGATGTTGGGGTAGTGGTGGTGATGTTGGGGTAGTGGTGGTGATGTTGGGGTAGTGGTGGTGATGTTGGGGTAGTGGTGGTGATGTTGGGGTAGTGGTGGTGATGTTGGGGTAGTGGTGGTGATGTTGGGGTAGTGGTGGTGATGTTGGTATGTGGAATGTGCACCTTTTCTTTCTCTCTCCTCTCGACTCTTCCTCCCCCCTTCCTTTCCCTCACTTCCAACTTATCTTCTTTCTTACTCCATATTCCTCCTCTTCCTCTTCCTTTTTTTCTTATCCTCCTCTCCCTCTTTTCTTCTTCCTCTTGCTCCTCTTCATTTTCCTCTTCTTCTCAATCCCCAGCACCTGTAGCCTCTTGGAGATCCCCTTCATGGGTGTGCTTGAAGAGGTACAAGTGGTAGCGGCCATTTTGGGTGGGGGTCTTTTGTCGAACCTCCGAGAGACTCATGGTGCCCGAGATGGCCAGGTCTATGGTCTCCTTCTCTGTGTCCAAGCTCTGCAGGAGGATGGAGGAATGGAGGAATGGATAAGAAAAGGGGGAAAAAAAAAGTAAAAAAAAATTGAAAGAGGAAAGAAGAGAAAGGTAGGAAAACGAAAATAAAAAAAAACGATCGAAATACGGTGAGAAAAATCACTTTGTCTAAAAAAGAAAAAAATGTCAATTTGACACTAACAAAATACAAACAACCAAGCAAACAAAAAAATGAGAGACCAAACAAACAAGCGACCAGGTGAACAAAAAAAATGAGAGAACAAACAAACAAGTGACCAGGTGAACAAAAAAAATGAGAGAACAAACAAACAAGTGACCAGGTGAACAAAAAAAATGAGAGAACAAACAAACAAGTGACCAGGTGAACAAAAAAAATGAGAGAACAAACAAACAAGTGACCAGGTGAACAAAAAAAATGAGAGAACAAACAAACAAGCGACCAGGTGAACAAAAAAAATGAGAGAACAAACAAACAAGCGACCAGGTGAACAAAAGACTACAACGGCAACCATTTGCACGTAGTTGACGCCTCGGCTCTTGAAAAGTTGCAGTTGTTGCAGGGCCTCGTTGGTGAGCGGGAAGGAGATCCCCTGCACTGTCTGGTGCTTCGAGTCCACGCTGATGTCTACGTGCACCTGTGTGTGTGTGTGTGTGTGTGTGTGTGTGTGTGTGTGTGTGTGTGTGTGTGTGTGTGTGTGTGTGTGTGTGTATGTGTGTGTATGCATCACAAAAACCATCATCATCACACTAATGTTCCCACTATCACCATCACTTCACCACACCTAAAAGCACCATCATCACCACTGCTTGAAACCTCGTTCTTGCGAATCTCATGCAGTTCCTCTTCAGCCTGGGTCAGAGGCTTTGGAGCATGCGCAGAAGCCAGGTGCTTCTTGAAACCACTATAGTCAACGTCACTCTGTGGGACAACAACAATAGTGTCATGTGGTGACTTCGTTTCCGCCAAGCAACAACAACAGTATGACAACATCATAGAGAAGTGTATCAACAACAATAACTTTACAACATGTAACATTGACTGTGACATACAACACTAACAGAACCACCACAACACTTACAGCAACACTGAAAAAGCAAAGCCAACACCATGACAGCAACAAGATCAGCAATGCCAACAAAAACGACAACAACAACAATGCAACAACACCAACAACAACAATATTACAACAGCAACAACACCAACAACAACAATACTACAACAGCAACAACACCAATACTACAACAGCAATAACACCAACAACAACAATACTACAACAGCAATGACACTAACAACAACAATACTACAACAGCAAGAACACAAACAACAACAATACTACAACCGCAATAACACCAACAACAACAATACTACAACAGCAATAACACCAACAACAACAATACTACAACAGCAACAACACCAACAGGAACAGTTCCAAAGAGATCTTCCTTGATTTGTGAGGCTCCAAACTCACTGCGAAGGGTTGCTTTTGTTGCTGCATACAACATTTTCTGCCGGACCTGAGTGGATGTGTGTATGTATTTATGTATGTATGTATGTATTTATGTGTGTGTTTGTGTGTGTGTGTGTGTTTGTGTGTGTGTGTATGTGTATGGGCACAGGTACAAGGACACATACGGGAGAGAAATCAGGGGAGTAGCTGATGAAGACCCACAAAAAGGCACTGCTTGACTCTTGGTCGAGTCGCATCATGAAGTAGCTGGGCTGCTCCTTCTGCAGACGAGGCAGCAGCATTGAATCCCAATGTGTTGTCATGGTGATGGTGGTTAAGGAAGCTGATGAAGATGATGGATGTGGCTAAGAGGTTATGATGTTTATAGTATAAGGTGATGATAAAGTTGTTGGTGATGATGAGTGTTGGATAGGTGACATAAAGTTATGAAATGGAAGGTGATTAGTAAGGATATCTTTTTCCAATGTAGACACGGCTGCACAGCTGTCCTCCAACACCAGCTGCTCTGCAATGTGACATTGGTGTTAAAAAATTTATCAAGTTCTGCTGGGCTAAGCCACTGTGATTTGTAGATTTATTGGTGTTCTTTCTTTTAGTAATAATATCAAATGAAATGGTGTGAATTTATATTTATGATTTTTATACCATTGTTCGGAGGTTTGATTAATTAAATTTTAAATAGTAATAAAAGTAAAATCGCCACAAAAAACCATTTTTAATGGAGATTTGGATCAGTCGTGTGTCTTGGTTTTTGCATTCAGCGAAAAATGTTTTCAGCTCCTCGCACGCTGTTAAAATTGATAAATAATTGTTAAAATTTCATAGTTATGTAAACTTGTCATTCAGAATTGTAAATAATGACGAGTTGCAATTAGTTTAAAGAGCTTTTTCTAAAAGTTTATAAGTTAAAGAAATATTTCATGAAAAACCTTTAATGCCAGCTTGATGTGACATTTCGACCTAATAATGAAAAAGTTGATTTGATTTTAATCACATACAGAAGTTAAAAATTATTGGCAACAAAACACGGAAGAAAAAAAACTCCCACAGCCTGGAGTGATAATCAAATAGGTTATAAAAGTTACATTTACTTAACAAAATTTTCAAAACTGAAATAAATCAAAAATAAAAATTCAAATTGGGTAATTAATTATTTAGTTTACAAAATATTTTTTTTACTCAGGTGATTTATTTTACATAGGTTGTTAAATACATCAAAAAAGTTTGTATATTTCAAGTGATTTAAATTCAAGTATTGAGGAAGAAGTTTATCACAATCCAAGATTCTTTTCATTTAGAGTAAAACCAAAGTCTATTGGTTCATTCATTTAGGAAAGTACTTTTTGAATGTATTTTAGTTTTTTACTTGTTTCTTATTAACAGGTAAAAGTTCTGAGTGTTCACTTGTGTAGTCATAAAACTCTTATAACTTGATACAGTTGAATGTGTGGCATGAGTATTGTTGTGTTCATTTAAAAAAATCAATTTGTGAGGCTTTTAATTCAGTTTTTTTTACAATATGTTCAAAAGCGTATTTTATAATAATTTTCAATAATAACTTGAAATGATGATGGAAACATGTAGTATATTGTATCAAATGTAAAATAAAGTACTAAGTAGAGTACTTTATTTATCATTTTTGTGTTTTGATTCAAACTCACTAAACGTAGAAAAGTAATCCTATTGTTACGAATGTTGTGTTCTATGTCAAAATGCTACTATGCTTGAAACTTATAGGCATATTTTTCATAAACAATTTTTATAAGGATGATACATTTGAGTATCAAACAGTAATAGAATTAATACCGTGAGTTAATATCAATATTAATGATACTTGGAATTATGGAATAATTAACTTTAATGAGACAAGATATAAATAGAATCAATAACCATAGATTTTTCATTGAATTATATATTTATTTCATCACAGGATGCAAAACCAGCCGTATAGTGCTGAGGTCAGCCCACAATATGCACAAGGTCACAAAACCTCGTCTCCAAAATCACCAGATTTTCAAATATTTTTAAAGCAATTTTTATTGATTTGAAAAATCACTTTTTTTTAATTTTTATCATTATTTAAATACCTTTTTATGATCAATTTCAAATTTTCTATATTTATTGCATTTTCTTTTGTATTCAGCAATAATAATAACACCATTGATTATCTTAAAAATTCAAAAATATTTTTCCATCACTCATTTTCACACACACACACACACACACACACACACACACACACACACACACACACACACACACACACACACACACAACTATCACCACCACAGACTTCAGTCAGCAGTTGAATGAAACAAGGGCCCAGCGGGTGAGGGCAGCCCTCTTCCCAGAGACCTTCTCGGAGGAGGTTCAAGTGCCCTCCACCCATCTGCACCCCCAACACCCCACCATGGTGCAACACCTCGCTGAGCCCTCACAAATGCTCAAGCATGCTGTCATCAACCTCATCAACTATCAGGTGCCTCGTGGTGTGGTGTAGTGTGGTTGGTGTGGTGTAGTGTGGTGTGATTGGTGTGGTGTAGTGTGGTGTGGTGTGGTTGGTGCGGTTGGTGTGTGGCGATGGTCTGGTGGTTTTGTTAATTTAATGTGAATCTCAAATATAAAATTTGTAACAACCATATCAACAGAAATATTAATGTTAGTACAATGATTTTAATATTAAAAATGTCAAAAACAATGACTTCAGGAGGATGCTGACGTGACCATAAGAGCTATTCCTGAAATCATTGCTCTTCTCAATGATCCCAATGAGGTGATGAAGATGATGATGATGATGATGATGATGATGCTGCTGTTGATGATGATGATGATGGTGATGATGCTGCTGACGATGATGATGATGACAACGACGATGCAGGAGGTGATGGCGCAGGCGGCACAGATGGTGGACCAGTTGAGCAAAAAGGACGCCAGCAAACACGCCCTTCTCAGCAACCCCAACCTCATGAGCGCTCTCATTAGTCAGTCTTCCTACTCTTTCTCCTCATCCTCTTCCTCCCTCTTCATACTTTTTCTCTTCCTTCTCAAACTCTTCTTTCTTTTTCTATTCTTTTTTCATCTGTTTTTTTCTTTCTATTTCAATTCTTGCTCATTCCTTGTTTTTTTGTTTTTACTATTTTTGTATTACTTTCATCTCCCATTTTCTCCAACCTCCCCCTTCTTCCCCAATCTCCCAACAGACGCCCTCAACCGTACCACAGACCCCACCACCCAGCAGCACCTCGCCAGTGCCCTGCACAAGCTCTCACAGAACAGACAAGGACTTCTCTACCTTTTCAAGTCGGGAGGCATTCCTGCCCTTGTGCGCCTGCTCAGGTGACTGTGTGTTTGTATGTGTGCGTCTGCTCAGGTGGCTGTGTGTTTGTATGTGTGCGTCTGCTCAGGTGGCTGTGCGCTTGTATAAGTGTGTGTTTAATTTCGTATGTGTGTGTCCAATTTTGTATGTTTGTCTGTATCTATCAAACACGCACTCACAAAAAACACTCACGCACAAACACAAACACACACACACACACACACACACACACACACACACACACACACACACACACACACACACACACACACACACACACACACACACACACACACACACACACACACACACATACAGCTCTCCGGTCGCCTCGATTCTCTTCTACGCCATCAGCACTCTGCACAGTCTGCTTTTGCATCAGGAGGGAGCTAAAATGGCAGTGCACGAGGCGGCTGGTCTGCAGAAGATGGTGCAACTACTGGCCTACAACGACGCCAAATTCCTGGCCATTGATGCCGACTGTGTGCAACTCATGTCCTATGGCAACCAAGAATGCAAGGTTGTGTGTGTGTGTGTGTGTGTGTGTGTGTGTGTGTGTGTGTGTGTGTGTGTGTGTGTGTGTGTGTGTGTGTGTGTGTGTGTGTGTGTGTGTGGTTGTGTGTGTGTGTATGTGTGTGTGTTTGTTTATCCGTTTTTGTGTTTAACTGTTAACCCACATGCAGCTGATAGTGTTGGCGAGTGGAGGGGCAGAACACCTGATCCGCATCATGGACACGTACGACTACGAGAAGCTTCTGTGGACAGCCTCTCGTGCCCTCAAAGTTCTCTCTCTCTTTCCTTCTCCTTTCCACCTTTTTCATTCTTCTTTCCATCTTTCTTTCCATTTCTTCTAAAATCTCATTCATTCTTCATATTTCTTCCCTTCCTTCCACCCTCCTCTCTATCTATCTCCAACCTTCTCTTCCATATTCGTCTCTCATTCTTTTTTCATCTGCCCTTCCCTCACTTTCCACCCTCCCTCCTCCCACCTCCACCGCCCACCCACCACAGGTGTTGTCAGTGTGCCCAAGCAACAAGACGGCCATCATCCAGGCAGGTTCGCAACTTCCACGTTTTTTGTCCATCTACTGTATCACTCTATTGCATTGCACTGCTTTGTATTGTATTGTATTCTATTCTATTGTATTTTATTGTGTTGTAATAAATTTCATTGTGTTGTATTGTATTTTATTGTGTTGTACTAAATTTAATTGTATTGTATTGTGCTTTATTGTATTGTTTTGTATTTTATTGCGTTGTCATTCGTTATATGGTTTTCTTATATGGGTTCTCACAGACCTTCCAACCTCTCGCCACCTCTTCAGACGGCATGCGGGTGTTGACTCGGAGACTGTCGAGTGAGAGTTCTCGTCTGGTGCTCAGTTGTCTGTGGGTCATAAGAAACTTGTCTGACGAAGCCATTGATGTGGTAGGTTGTGTGTGTGTGTGTGTGTGTGTGTGTGTGTGTGTGTGTGTGTGTGTGTGTGTGTGTGTGTGTGTGTGTGTGTGTGTGTGTGTGTGTGTGTGTGTGTGTGTGTGTGGGTGTGTGGGTGTGTGTGTGGGTGTGTTTGTGTGTGTGTGTGTGTGTGTGTGTGTGTGTGTGTGTGTGTGTGTGTGTGTGTGTGTGTGTGTGTGTGTGTGTGTGAGTGTGTGTGTGTGTGTGTGTGTGTGTGTGTGTGTGTGTGTGTGTGTGCGTATGCATATGCGTATGTGTCTGTACTTCTAAAGACACCAACAAAAAGCAACCTTCACTCAGGAGGGGGTTGAAGACACCATCGACGCAGCCCTCCACTTCGCCTCCTGCGACGACGGTGACATGGTGGTGTGCAGTGTGGGCATCCTCTCGAACCTCACCTGCAACAGCGCCACCAACAAGGCTCACCTGGTGCAGTCTTCAGGCACCGAGGTGCTGGTGAGGAGCATGATGATGGCTCCAGAGAACGAAGACGTCACCGAACCAGCCGTCTGTTGCATTGCATCTTTCCTCTTCAGTCACTGAACCTTCTTCTAACCTCACTAGAGCTTCAATCCTAACTCCAATCTTATCATGCATCTTTATCCCAGCCTCAATCCTAACCTTAGCCTTACTTTCCTATCCCTCTTTTAGTATATCCACATCAAACACCCTCCCAACCATCCAATCAGGTGATCGCTCTGCGTCACGTCACCAGTCGTCACGACAACGCGTCACACGCGCAGAATATTGTGCGTGAACACAACGCTTTGCCGCTTCTGGTTCGTCTGCTACACCCGCCTAGCCACTGGAGTGTCACCAAGGCAGACGTTGGTCTCATCAGGAACCTGGCTCTTTGTCCCGCCAACCTGCCTCCCCTCAGGGAACTTGCCGCCGTGCAACGCATCATTCAACTTCTCACCAGAGCTCACCAACTGCTTCAGAAGGTTGGGTGTTGGGTAGCTTTGAAGCTTGGGTTACTCAATTTGGGGAGATAGAGGGGACTGTATCATTTTGTGGAGTTTTGGGGGTTGTTTGGGGTTGATAGGGGGATTTATGGTGGTTTGTGCTTCCATTTGGTTTCTTCTGGGTGTTCCTCACATGTCTTTTTCCATGGGGTGTGAGCGCAGCGAGGTTTTGGCGCTCAAGAGTTCACCTCCATTCATTCCATTCGTATTACTATCACTTCCTACTATTCATAACTCCGGTATTACTATCACTTCCTACTATTCATAACTCCGGTATTACTATCACTTCCTACTATTCATAACTCCTGTATTACTATCACTTTCTACTATCCATAACTCCTAGTTTATCATAATTTCTATAGTTATCTTAGTTATCAATAACCTTGGCAGTCAACAGTGGCGGGGGGACTGGAGGGGGTGGTGCAGGAGGGGGTGCGCATGGACGAGATGGTGGAGTGCTCGGTTGCAGCTCTCCACATCCTCGCCAGGGACGCTGCCAACAGAAGTGCCATCAAGCAGTGCGTTCCTCTGTTCGTGCAGGTCTGTCTGTGCGTTTTTTTATCTGTGTGTTTCTTTTTTTGTTCATCTGTTTGTTTGTTTGTTCATTTGTATTTGTTTTATTGTTCATCTGTGTGTGTTTGTGTTCTTGTGTTTCGGTGTGCTCTGCTTTCTACATGCATGTGTGTCTGGGTGTTTGCTTGTTCTTAGGTCTCACCGGCATCATTCCATCCCTACCAACTCATCCCTCCACATCTTCTCATGCAGTTGCTTTACTCCCCGCTGGAAAACACCCAGCGAGTGGTGGCAGGAGTGTTGTGTGAGTTGGCTGCAGAGAAGGACGCGGTGGAGGCGATTGAACAAGAGGGAGCCACTACCCCACTCACCCAACTCCTCCACTCTGATAACCCCGCCACTGGTCTGTTTCTTACTCTGCTTTTGTTTGTTTCAATGTTTGGTTTGTATCCGTTTTTATTGTTTATGTTTGTCAGAGTTTACTTTTGATTAAAAAAATTTTTTTTATTGTTTTTATCGGAGCAAACCCAGGCAAATCTAGATTTAAAAATCCCACTTTGCCATCCATTCTACAGCGGCCTATGCAGCAGCCATCTTGTACCACATGAGCGAAGACAAGTCTCCAGAGTACAAGAAGAGACTGTCTGTCGAGCTGACCAACTCCCTGGTCAGAGGCTCTGCTTGGAACAACCAGGTGCTGGCTGCTGCTTGCTGACTCAGCTGCTTGTCATTGAAGTCTGATTGTTATTGCTTTAATGTGTTTTGATTGGTTGGAGTTTTTTTTATATTTCTTCCGAATTTCTTTGATTAATGTTGCTTGTGATTGCTGTTCAGCTGGAGCAACTGGACGAGGGCATGCCAGACGAAATGTACAACTTCAATAACCAGCCCCCTATTGGTCAGTTCTTTTAGTATCAATTCATCATCAATTCATCAGCACCTCATCATCATATTAGCCCATCTACATAAACATTCGTCACCAGTGAAACCACCAACATTCTTCCACCCACCCTTTCAACCACCTTCCCACCCAGATTCCTCCTTCAACCAGCCTCACAACGCCTCTCAGCAGTTCTTCAGCAACCCTCCCAGCCACTACAACCAGCCATCCAAACTTCCCGATCTTACCACCAACGCTGCTGATCCACTCACCGTCAGATATAACAACCAATCCCCGGCTGTCATTCGCCTTTCAGACGAGTCGTGGTACAATACAGATGTGTGATTGGCTGCAGCAAAGCTTAATGCTGTCTGAACGTTCATTGATTGGCGAGACTCAAAGGGACCAATTTTTATGCCGCCGTTTTTTACTCGGAAGCTTTTTAGAAGACTTTATTGTTGTATCGATTGAAATGACTGGTTGAAAGATTTGAGTTGTACTCGAAAGTTGACGTAATCCATTGCTATTTGTGTTGTTTCTTTGAGTTTTTCTTTTGAATCATTGAACTTCATTGAATCTCATTTTTATTTATAAAATCATCGTCTTTTTTAAAATATAGTTTCAAACAATTCTCTTGCTTGTGGTCCGGGTGTTAACGATCAACGCTGCAAAGCGTGAGTTTCAAGGATCAAGTTCAGGGTTTTATTGATATTTTAAGACACTTGATATTTGAGCTTACAACAACAATAATACTCGTTTGATGCGCAAGTGCCCGTTTGAGCAGATTTAGCAGAAAATTAGATCTTGAAGTTTCGATGGCACAAAGCCTTTAATAAAAATAATTCAGTAAAATTTTTTTTTGTAGTTACATCTTTAGTGTCAATCCCATTCTTAATTGATCACATTCAACATAATTAGGCGCTAAAACTTTAGTAGATCAGGCTGTGTTCACTTTTTACGTTATTATTTTTTTTGTATGGGCCCTCGTCTTCGTGTTAATAATCGACATTTGGTATATTTTTACTTTATATCCTATTATTGATTTTCAAAATTTAAGGTAATCTATTTTATTCCAATTAAAACGAAATTATCTTAATAACTTATTTTCTCAAACTATCATCTTCCTTTTCTTCTTCTTCAATGGCTTTATTCATTCAATAATACCAAACTTTCCTAGAAATGAATGCGGGTAGCCATCTCAGTGAGTCAGCACATGCGCCTGCGCAGGAGCCCATTTCTAATTTGGTTTTGCAGCTCGAAGACACTCCATCTGTGGTCAGTGCCTCTGAGCGCTTCTGAAGTGTTTACTTGTTGGCCATTTTGAACAAAATATGTGAAAATTTTTGTAATTCCTATTTTCGTTCATTTTTCCAAACAAAAAAAGTACACTTTTATTGAAACCGTTTTTTCATCAGATACCAGACACAGTGACCGCCAGCTACATGAACTCAGCGGGATTTGAAGACACTGACCCCAGACTGTGATTATTATTTTTGTATTCAACTACAAAGCCAAAAAAAGAAATTAACTATGAACTAGCTGTAAAAAATACTCAAATTCTTTTTTTGGTTTTTAATGTTTTTTTATTTTTGCATGTGCTCAAGCAGCTACATTAAAGTGCTAATGATTCATTTCACTCCACAGAACAAGACTGATTTCACTGGCCTCTCAGAAGTTCATGGCTGAGTTGGTGACAGATGCCATGCAGCTGTACAAGGTGAAACTGGCCTCAGTTAGTCGCAAGCAACTCAAGGTGACTACCCAACACTACTTTTGCTGGCATTTGAAATCTCCTATCATAACCATTCTTTGTGCTTCCACCCAATTGTGAGACAATCACTCATACCTCACCACTATAACCATACCACCTCTACTACTGCTACCACTACCACATCACCACTACATCACCACTGCACCACCACATCACCACTACATCACCACTGCACCACCACATCACCATTGCAGGACAAGAAGGCAGTTCTGACAATGGAGGATCTTGAAGGAGCTCTCAACATGCACAACATCAACCCCACCAAACCGCCATACACTCTCTGACTTTTCCACTACATTCACCATTCGTACTTTCAGAGATCATTTCCATGGTACATAGTGAAATTCAAATCCTTGTCCATGTCTTAAGATCACTGACACAATACAATACAAATAAGAATATTATTATAGCGGCAAACTCGTAGAGTTTCGAGGCCACCGGAAATCGCTGTTTGAAGCCTTGTAAATATTGAACACCACAGTAATGAAAAGTTTTCTTTTCTGTTGAATTTTCATAAAATGTTGCAAACATTCGAGAAGATCGTCAAAATTGTTTCGTTTAAATATACATGACCGATTTTATATACCTTCGATGACAGAATCGTAGATCGTTATGCAAGCGTGCACAAAAATGTACTGACGAACAAAAGATCGTTGTAGAATGACAAACGAGTGGAGGAGAATGATAAAAGTTTAAAAATATTGAAAAAAACTTGAATAAACAAAAAATATTAACAAGAACTTGAATAAATACAAAATATTGACAAGAACACGTATAAATGCACATTTATGAAGACATGGAGATAGGCACTAGAGGTTAGCTGGGGGCATGAAAGCCTTCCCTTGAGCCACTGAGGGCTCATCAACCCTCGAACGTTTGATCACCACTGGTATTTGAGGCTGGTCTTTCACTGTAGCCACCTCTGCAATCGTCTGTACCACGTTCTGCGGAATGTTGTATGAAGTTGGGTAATTGCTAGTGCAAAGGCGCACTTTTTTGGAGTATGTAAAAGACTGAAAAGAAGTTAATGAGTAGTGTTAGGTTGGGAGTAGAGATAGGGTGGTTTTGAAAGCAACTTGCTCGAACCATTCCTTCGAGCACTTTCCCAAGCACCACATGGTGCCCATCAAGCCAGGGTGCTGCTGCCAGAGTAATGTAGAACTGACAGCCATTGGTGTTCGGTCCTGAGTTTGCCATTGCAACCCAGCCCTCTCCCGAGTGACTCAAAATGAAGTTTTCATCTGGAAAAAGACCTCCAAAAAGACTGATGTCTATTGGAGGAGGAAGTGATCTTTGAGTACATTTAAAGTTATAAATTTAAATAATTTTTTTTTAAATTTCTTTTGAAAATGTATATGTTCAAATGCTTTTCTTACCATTGCCACTGTTGTTTTTAGATAGAAGGTCTCCTCCTTGGATAATGAAATCCTTGATCACCCTATGGAAGACTGTGTCCGTGTAACTCAACCATGACATCTTATCATCGTGCACTGCAAGTTTCAATTGCTCATTGATTATGAATGGCAATTATTTCCTCCTATTTTAATGATTTAAACAAATTTTAAATAACGTATTTCAGCTTAAATTTCTGTTGATTCAATAAAATTTTACAAGTTTCAATACAAAACTTTTGAACTTGAATTGAGTATAAGCAGTTCTCTACCTGTTTGGAATCCCTGCGCAAGAGCCACAAAGTTTTTGACGGTCTTCGGTACAACGTTTCCGAATAAGCCTATTTTTATGCTTCCCACATCCTTGTTATTTATAGATACTCCAAAAGTTACCTGGAAAACAACAGCTGGTAAAGGAATACTAAAAAAGTATTAAGTACTGTAGGCCGTAAAAGTGTTTTAATACAAATAATAATAATATTAATATGAATTTCGACTTATGCATGTACTGCCTACCACGTCGGTAACTGTCATATCTGTTGTATCCTCTATTATGACATCTTCTTTTTTGTTTTTTACAGTTGTAATTGAATACAAAATAAAAAATATAGTTGAAGCGCATAAATAACCTAAAATATGTTTGGTTGAAAAAAACCTTTTTGTCAAGCTTCGTGCCATTCTTACATCTGACCTGATTGAAACTGTTTACGTTCACAAAAAACGTTGTAAAATTTAAACAAAATATATATTTATTTTGCAAATAGTTAAAAAAACAATTTTTTGAACAAAATTTTTTATACATTAAAATCATCTATATGATTTCTAGCTTGATACATTTGATACCAATGATGCATGTTACTATGGCTGCAATAAGAAGTGTATGACCGTTATGCGCTTATTTATATCCTTTATTATTATTAAATCTATTCTAAATTGCATAATTGAATTTTTTTTTGAGCTTTTGTAGTTATCTTTTCCCAATTTCAAGTTTTTGCACATTAAATATAATATACACAGTTTGAGTGGCCTCGAAACTCTACGGGTTAATGCCACTATAATAATATTCGTGTTTGTATTGTATTGTATTGTATTTCATACACACAAAAAGTTGTTTTTGTTCCTGAAACTTTCTTTCAACATTTTTTTATATATCGTACTTATTGAAGCAAATCCAGACAAACGCTGGTAAAGGTACAAAACATTGTGAACAATCAGAATAAAAGAACAAATAAATTATTCATATATATAAATAATCACTCACTTAACGACTTTTTTAAGTTGTCTTCTCGTAAGAGACTGAGATTTTTTACTTATTCACATTTTTTCAAAATACTATCTTATCGTACTTATGCAAAACTTGCAATTTCCTTCTGTGGCCTCTTTTTGTGGAACTCTTTCTCCCCAATTTAATCTCTGTTACTTCTCTTCTATTTTTACGTAAAGCTCTTAAAACTTTATAGTAGTCATCAATTTTCCGTATAACTCCTAATCTCATTTCTTTACACTGGTTACCTCTTAAAAAAAGATCAGTTTCCAAAATCCGCACTCTCATGTTTAAAATTAAAAAAATAATCTTTCACCTAACGACTTAGCTGACCTTTTTAAGTTGCCTCTCCGTAAGAAGCTGAGATCTTCTACTTATTCTCATTTTTAAGGATACCTTCTGATAGTACTTATGCTAAATCTGCACTTTTCCACTTTTATGGAACTCTCTTCCCCCCAATCTCATCTCTATTACTTCTCTACTTTGTTTCCGTAGAGCTCTTAAAAACTTTGTCGTTTAAACTGTTTTTAGCAGAGCGCTTTTGAACAGTGCTATACAAATGCTTTGATTAGATTAGATTTTTGAAGAAATGGGTATATAGAATATGAAAACGAAAAAAAAAACAAGTTAAAGTTTTCATAAATTTCAAAGATTGTAAAACATAACAGTTCTTCTAATCTAATCTGTTTAAAACTTTTTATAGCACTGATGAATAGGATTCAAGAATGCTCTGCTACGGCCTGGGACAATAATAAGGCTTGAAGTATAAAGATTTAGAGAAAGTAAAATGGAGAGAAATGTATTTGCACATTAGGAAATTTTTATTTATAAGAAACATGCTCAATGCGCACTATAAAGTAAGAATGATTGGGTTCATTTTTGAAAAAATAATTGTCTTTTTTGCTTAAAACATGCCACATTGGAGGAAAAGCGTCAACCAACAGTTTCGACAACTTGATTCGATATTCGATTGTCCAACAAGGAACTCAATACTCACGTCATTTGACGAAAACTTGTTCATAGTAAAGAGACATTCTATGAATGTTCGTCACATGCTATAGTGAAAAAGACAATGACTCATTGCAGGGAAGTTTGAACGTCGCTTCACAAATGCTTTGATTAGATTAGATTAGATTAAATTAGATTA
>OX387248.1:1197479-1212479 GCA_947562095.1 Branchellion lobata
CGCCGTCTGCTATGGAGTCAAAACGACTCCTGCTGTGGGTTGCCACTCTTACATGCAGTCTCAGCTTCCTCCATACTGGATGTATGCCTCATCAGGATTCGATCCCCCGCCTTCTTGTTTAACTTCCGAACTTTGAAGTCTAACGTGTGAGGAGGTTGTGGAAAAAAAGAAAAGGAATTAGGAAGGAAAGAAGAAAAAAAATTGAAAGAGAGAAGAAGAAAGGAAAGAGAAACGAGGCATAATAAAGAACAGAAAGGAGAACCAGTCAGAAAGTGCATGGGCGCAATAGAACATTCATACACACATCCCATTTACGAACATCCATTCACGAACATCCATTCACGAACATCCATTCACGAACATCCATTCACGAACATCCATTCACGAACATCCATTCACGAACATCCATTCACGAACATCCATTCACGAACATCCATTCACGAACATCCATTCACGAACATCCATTCACGAACATCCATTCACGAACATCCATTCACGAACATCCATTCACGAACATCCATTCACGAACATCCATTCACGAACATCCATTCACGAACATCCATTCACGAACATCCATTCACGAACATCCATTCACGAACATTCATTCACGAACATCCATTCACAAACATCCATTCACGAACATCCATTCACGAACATCCATTCACGAACATTCATTCACGAACATCAATTCACGAACATCCATTCACGAACATTCATTCACGAACATCCATTCACGAACATCCACTCACGAACATCCATTTACGAACATCCATTCATGAACATTCATCCACGAACATCCATTCACGAACATCCATTCACGAACATCCATTCACGAACATCCATTCACGAACATCCATTCACGAACATCCATTTACGAACATCCATTCACGAACATCCATTCACGAACATCCATTCACGAACATCCATTCACGAACATCCATTCACGAACATCCATTTACGAACATCCATTCACGAACATCCATTCACGAACATCCATTCACGAACATCCCAGTTACGAACATCCATTCACGAACATCCATTCACGAACATCCATTCACGAAAATCCATTCACGAACAGCCATTCACGAACATCCATTCACGAACATCCATTCACGAACATCCATTCACGAACATCCATTCACGAACATCCATTCACGAACATCCATTCACGAACATCCGTTCACAAACATAAATTCACGAACATCCATTCACGAACATCCATTCACGAACATCCATTCACGAACATCCATTCACGAACATCCATTCACGAACATCCATTCACGAACATCCATTCACGAACATCCATTCACGAACATCCATTCACGAACATCCATTCACGAACATCCATTCACGAACATCCCATTTGCGAACATTCACCATTTACAAAAATCGTTAGCATCGCGAGCGACCCCATCAAAGAGGCATTGTGCACAGCAGCTCTTTGTACAACACTGTTGTACACTCCATCTGCAACTCCAAAATGCGATCATTCACGTGCACATACACTTGCCATCTACAAACATCCGTATACTCATACATCCACACGAACACCTACACCTACATCCACGCAAACACACACATACACGTACACAAATTTTCACAAACATAAGGAAACTCAAAAGAAACACACACGCACGCAAACAGAAAAAAAACACACACCCACACCTCAAACACATACGCCAACGCACGCGAACACTGGCAGTCACACACGCGCACGCACACACGCACACAGGAAGGAGGGAGGAGGCTGTAGTGACTGCAGTGGTCTTGTTTGTTAGATAACTGCTTGTTCACATTGTCGTCCTGGTGGATGTCATTCAAGAAACCTCGTATATGTGGATGCTGCCAAGTATTACTAAGTATTTGTCAGTGTTGCTGAGTATTGCTGAGTACCTGTGGATGTACTAAAAAGTACTGCACGTTGTATTTGTACTGAGAAGTGCTGCATGTTGGATTGTACTGCGACTGAACTCAATTGGAGCTGTCCACGACTGGAGCTTCAGTCTCTGAATCACTCCATCCCTCCTTCTCTTCACTCCACCCCTCCTTCTCCTCACTCCATCCCTCCTTCTCCTCACTCCACCCCTCCTTCTTCTCACTCCACCACTCCATTTTCTCATTCCACCACTCCCAACAACCCTACTATCACCCTTGTCATTATTTCCAACATTACCATCAGCTCCACTATCACAACTTCCACCCCCACTGCATCACCACCTTCACGATTGGTTGGAAATAATCCTTGAGAGACTGTTCCAAAAGCCCTGCAAACAAGATCTACATGCAGATTGTGTCTGAAAGTTGAAAAAGAGTCACAAGTTGTTGTTGAGGTGTTGTTGAAGTGGTGTTGCTAGAAATTGGAGCGTTGTTGAACTGGTGTTGAGGTGGCTTTGGAAGAGTAAACATTATTCTTGTTGAAGTATAAAATTTGTCGTTGTTGAAGTGTTGAGATATTGTTGTTGGAGTATAAGATCGGTTGTTGCAGGAGTGTTGGAGTGTTGTTATAGGAAGGTTGCAGTGTTGTTGTTGTTGTTGTTGTTGAAGTGTTGTTGCTCAGTGGAGGTTTCAGGGAGGCTCAGAAGTCCAGATGAAAATGACAGAGGTGAGTCTGCGTGACGTTGATATTGTTTCTTTGAAAACTTATGTTTTACAAAATCTCTAAATAATAATAAAAGTAAATAAAAAATATTAATATATATATATATATTTATATATATTATCATATTTAATTCAAATACTCATCAAAGCTCATTCTATCTGAAAATTCTTCTATTTTAAAGCTTTTTGCTTTCAAAAATGCACTTGCGTTGATGTGTCCAGTCGAGGAATCACATTTAAGCAATTAATCTTTTGTTCATTTCTTTTTCCACCTTCTTCCTCCATCCCATACCCTTCCTTCCCTTTCTTCCACGCCACTCTCATCCTTTCATATTTTTTTCAAATCCTTCCATCCATCCCCAGATTGATTTGGAGACATGCGACCAGATAGGCGGTCTCGAGGGGGCAGGAGAGCCCGCCAAGCTGGTGCACTCCGCCATTATCAAACAGGTGCGTCACGTGGTGTGCAACTCACGCGATGTTCTTCCTGCCACGTGGTGTTATTTGTGTCACGTGGTGTTGCCCGTTCTAAAAGATTTCAAACAGTGGAATCAAATTCATTTTTTCTTATTTTTAGTCTTTTGTATTTTCCTCCAACTCCACCACTCCACTAACTTTTTCCCGTTTCTTCAACCTGGCTGCCAATCCATTCAACATCTGTTAATCAATTCACAAATTTCCAATCATTCGCCCATCTGTTAATCCACTCCTATTCACCCATCCACCCATTCATCCATTAATCCATCCTCCATATTGACCTAGAAAGACATAGAGGTCAAACAACGTCATTTTCGACTTCGTGGGTGCATAGACATGATAACGAATAGAGTCGTTTTTTTTGTTAGTATTGTTATGCTTAGTGAAGCTGTAAGTCTTGACTAATTTTATTCAAAAAATCAATGCCAAAAGTCAAATGTTCAACACGGAATTTTTTTAAGCTTCGTGGGTCCGTGAAGACTTCGAAGTTTCAGAAGACGGAATAAATTGAAGAGAAAAATTATAAATTAAATTTTAAAGTGTTTTTCGGAGAAACTTTGAAATTAAAAAAAAAATTAATTTTTTAAAACTAATATTAAAAAAATTTTTTTTTAATTCTCTGAACTTTTCATGCCTATTAATTTATATTAATTTATATTAAGTTTATATTAGTGTAGTCATCAAAAGAGCAAAGACCCAAACGAGAGCATATAGATCAGACGACTTCATCAAGATCACGCCGCCACACACATCACCGACCACACTGTGACCACTTTGGTGCTTGGACTGTGTTCTGATGCTGGTCTTCGGCGCCTTTGTGGCGTTTGAAAAAACCGTTTTAATTTGTTTTTTTTAATTATTATATACATAAATACTTAATTTGTTTGTAATAATAATAAAAATAATTTATATATGAAAAAATTAAATTAATTTAATTTTTTAAAGTTCTATTAATGCGTTTGATTAATTATTTTCGTCTTTCTTCTTCCAATTGCTTGGCTCTCGAGATTCCTGATCGTTTCGAGGGCTGATCTTTGCAATTTCAATTCATTGCGAGCCTTCGCAAACATTAATTTTACAAACCACAAAGGCAGCTTTCAAAAAACCCTTTGAGGCTTATAACAAAAATGTTTCACTGAAAGATTTAAATGTCTTAGATTGGTTTCAATAAGTAACTCAACGTGACAACCTTTCACAACACTCCACAAAAATCCACAACACTTAATAATAGTTTAAAACACTCCACAACACTTCACAACACTTTATAAAATTTTAGAAAAGTTTACAACATTTCAAAAATCTTCAATAAACCTTTTACAACCAACTTTACAACACTTTCCAACACGTTACAAACTTTCACAACATGCCGACCTTCCACAACGTTTCCCAACCTTCCACAACGTTCCACAATTTTTCCCAACCTTCCACAACGTTCCACAATCTTCCCCAATCTTCCAAAACTTTCCACAACCTTCCACAACCTTCCACAACCTTTCACAACCTTCCACAACCTTCCACAACCTTTCACATTTTTCCACAACCTTCCACAACCTTCCACAACCTTTCACAACCTTCCACAACTTTTCACAACTTTCCACAACCTTCCACAATCTTCCACAACCTTCCACAACCTTCCACAACATTCCACAACCTTCCACAACCTTCCACAACCTTCCACAACCTTCCACAACCTTCCGCAGGACGTGATGTTGTCATGCCGAAACACGTCTTCTCCAATTCTGCCCTCTTTACATCCCTTCCACTCCAACTCCCTACACGACAACTGGCCACTCACAGAGCTCCTTGACAACAACAATAGCAACAATAACAGTAACAGCAACAATAATACCAGCAACAATAACAACAACCCTAACACCACTACCACCAACAACACTAACATTACGAATAAAACTGATAATAACAACAATATTAGTAACAACAATAATATTAATATTACCGTCACTAACAACCATATCAACAACACTAACAACATCAACAACAACATCAGCAACAACATCAGCAACATCAACAGCAACATCATCAACAATAATACCCTCTCAGGTTTGTAGTTATAACGATGCAATACAACCAACGACAAGGATACCTTGAAGCGTCCATTTTTTACGATTATACTCAAGCGCAATATTTTTTAAAAAATATTCGACCACCATCCACAAACCTCATCCATCTACTGTTTATTCCGTCGCTCATTCATTATTTCCCAATGTTTTTTTAAACTCCAATACAGGTCTTTTCAACCATCTTTCTCCGCCGTTCAACAACACCACCACCAACAACAACAACAACAACAACAATAATAACAGCAACAACAACAACAACCACAATAACAATAATAATAATAATAATAATAATAACACTAACAATAACATTATTTCGAGCACAACACCCGTCAATTGCAGCAACGACACAGTCAACAACATTTCCAAACAAAAATCAAAAATTTCCAATCAGCCTTACAACAACAACACCAACACCGCCGCTCTCAACAATCTCAACAACATCACAACAACAAACAACAACACCACTAACAACAACACCACTAACAACAACAACAACAACACCAACAACAACACCACGTTGATTTCGCAGTTGAAGCAACAATTGAACAACCACCCCAAGAACGGTTTGAAGACTGTCTTGCCCGTTAAACATCTTCTCATTCCCATCTCCAGCAGCAACGGCTGTCAGCAGATCATTTCTATCCCCCTCGCCAACTCCAACGCCAACATGCAGCTTTTGAGCACCTCCAACGGACAACTCATCGTCACCAACCTTTCCAGAATGGCCTTCCCCAACAACATCGGTAGGTGCTGGGGCGGTGGGGGGGTGGTGGTGGTGGTGTTGATGGTTGTGGTGATGGTGATAGTGGTGGTGGTGGTGGTGGTGGTGGTGTTGATGGTTGTGATGATGGTGATAGTGGTGGTGGTGGTGGTGGTGGTGGTGGTGATGGTGGTGGTGGTGGTGATGGTGGTGGTGGTGGTGTTGGTGGTGGTGGTGGTGTTGGTGGTTGTGATGATGGTGGTAATGGTGGTGGTGGTGGTGTTGGTGGTTGTGATGATGGTGGTAGTGGTGGTGGTGGTGGTGGTGGTGGTGGTGGTGGTGGTGGTGGTGGTGGGGGGGTGGTGGTGGTGGTGTTGATGGTTGTGATGATGGTGATAGTGGTGGTGGTGGTGGTGGTGGTGGTGGTGGTGATGGTGGTGGTGGTGGTGTTGGTGGTTGTGATGATGGTGGTAATGGTGGTGGTGGTGGTGTTGGTGGTTGTGATGATGGTGGTAGTGGTGGTGGTGGTGGTGGTGGTGGTGGTGGTGGTGGTGGTGGTGGTGGTGGTGGTGGTGGTGGTGGTGGTGGTAGTGGTGGTAGTGGTGGTGGTGGTGGTGGTGATGGTGGTGGTGATGGTGGTGGTGGTGGTGATGGTGGTGGTGGTGGTGTTGGTGGTTGTGATGATGGTGGTAATGGTGGTGGTGGTGGTGTTGGTGGTTGTGATGATGGTGGTAGTGGTGGTGGTGGTGGTGGTGATGGTGGTGGTGGTGGTGATGGTGGTGGTGGTGGTGGTGGTGGTGGTGGTGGTGGTGGTGGTGGTGGTGGTGGTGGTGGTGGTGGTGGTGATGGTGGTGGTGGTGGTGGTGGTGGTGGTGGTGGTGGTGGTGGTGGTGGTGGGATAATTGTTGGAGTTTTGGGCTAGGGTTGGATGTGGGTGGTGGCTTAAGTGTTTTAGTTGGTGGTGTCATTGTTGATGTTGTAAACTATTTTGTTGTTGTTTCGTTCCAGCTGTCGTTGTTCCAGTTTTTCGGCTTAGTTTAAAATTCTCAAATCATGTTTCGTTGAAATTATTAACAATTTTTTCACTTGAAACATAGCTTTTCTTTCATAAACTGCCAAGCGATCAACTGCAAGGCTTGGTGGTTCCGGAGGGTCAATTTATAGCAATTTTGATGGCCGCATTTTTTTCGCTTCAAAAGGAATTATTCTCGTTTTATAGAGTAGGAAATTTAGAATTTAAGGTGCTTCTAATCTACGGAAATTAATTAATTAATTTAATTAATTGACGTCAATTTATATTTTTAATTGAGTTTATTATTTAGAAATTAAGTTATGATTTAAAATTTGTTTTTAATCACTTACAAACGGTTAATATTCAAGTTTTCTTCAATCTCACCGCAGTTACCAAACTCAAATCTCTCTCGCAACCTCTCGCTCCGTCAAACAACTCCCAACAAACAGCATCCTTGTCAGCTTC
Source organism: Branchellion lobata (assembly GCA_947562095.1). Taxonomy (NCBI): domain Eukaryota; kingdom Metazoa; phylum Annelida; class Clitellata; order Hirudinida; family Piscicolidae; genus Branchellion; species Branchellion lobata. Next base: position 1,204,813 of record OX387248.1, read on the forward strand.
ATCGTCATCATCCTCTTCTTCCTCTTCATCATCATCTTCTTCCTCCTCCTCCTCCAACATTTCTCCCCCTTTATTTTCGCCTATAGTCAGTTCAAGTGCTGCTGAAAAGAACAATACGACAGGCAACAATGGTCAAAACAGAGAACTCAAAGTAATAAGCAATTAATTTATAATAAATATACACTATATAAATTTGTATTTTCACCCATGAAGTTTCATAGACATGCGAAATGCACTCACAATTCTAGATGTTTCCATGAAATGCCAGGAGGTACTTGAACTTAATGCTGTAACAGGCTTGCCTCATGCAAACACACAACTCAGACGCTAACAAGCCTTTTCAAATCCTCCTTCTTACTTCCTCTTTTTATTCTTCTTTTCTTCTCTTTTCTTCCCTTTTTTTCTCTTTTTTCTTTTTCATATTTTTCCATCTTTTTTATCCTCTCAGTTCTCTTCTCTTTTCTCTTCAATCTTCATCCTCCTCCATCCATCCCTTCCAGAACCTGCAAAGTAATCAGTTGCTACAGTCCCTGCAGCTGCACCTGCAACAGAACAACAAGGTGTGCAACCCTCTCCCTCCCGTCCCTCTCTCCCCCTCTTCCAACTCCTCCATGTCTCCCTCCTCCTCCCACACCACCAACAACCAACCGCCCACTTCCCACGCCGCCTCCACCACCCCCAACATCAACCAGCTCCTCCCAAGTAAGTGACCTCGTTATAACTGTGTCATTTTCTATTTATAGCTCAATATTCTTACAAAAAGATCAGAGGCCATTCCGAGTATAACTTCCTAATGAGTCGTTACTAGACGTTCGACTGTGGTTCACGCATGCGCATAATGAGCTCTGTGACTGGTTGCATGATTCACCCTCCACCTGAATGACTCATCAAAGATGACGAACAATTGAAGAGAAGGCCTGAAGACTGCATCGAAATTAACCATTGTCGTCTGTGTGTGTGTGTGTGTGTGTGTGTGTGTGTGTGTGTGTGTGTGTGTGTGTGTGTGTGTGTGTGTGTGTGTGTGTGTGTGTGTGTGTGTGTATGTGTGTGTGTGTGTGTGTGTGTGTGTGTGTGTGTGTGTGTGTGTGTGTGAGTGTGTGTGTGCGTGTGTGTGTGTGTGTGTGTGTGTGTGTGTGTGTGTGTGTGCGGGCTTGGGACGGGCCTATACAATCATGAAACTTGAACATGATGCTATTTGTTGCTTGATAGGCCAGAAGCATGTAGCAACACCAGAAACACGGACCAGGTTTAGTAGCGGCAGTAATGTTTTGTGTCCTATTGTAAATCGTACCACCCCGAGCTACATTTCCGTTGCGACTTTGATGCAATATGCCATGCAACACCACGGCAACAACACAGCAACAACAAAACAATAACACAGCAACAACACAACAATACCACAGCAACACCACATGCGACTTCCTCCAACACCGCGTGTTGCCTGCATTTCCACAGCAATACGACCTTTATTGCTTCCTTAAAAGCATCCGTGTGTGTGTGTGTGTGTGTGTGTGTGTGTGTGTGTGTGTGTGTGTGTGTGTGTGTGTGTGTGTGTGTGTGTGTGTGTGTGTGTGTGTGTGTGTGTGTGTGTGTGTGTGTGTGTGTGTGTGTGTGTGTGTGTGTGTGTGTGTGTGTGTGTGTGTGTGTGTGTGTGTGTGTGTGTGTGTGTGTGTGTGTGTGTGTGTGTGTGTGTGTGTGTGTGTGTGTGTGTGTGTGTGTGTGTGTGTGTGTGTGTGTGTGTGTGTGTGTGTGTGTGTGTGTGTGTGTGTGTGTGTGTGTGTGCGTGTGTGCGTGGGTTCGTGCGTGTATGTGTGTATGTATGTGTTTGTTTTTGTGTTTGTTTTTATGTGTGTGCGTGCGTGCGTGGGGTTGTTTGTATAGCGTGTCTTCCAATTCTTTGGTTATGGTGAGACAATACAATGTAATTAAACAGCAAACAAGAAGATACAATGAACCACTCAACAACTAAACTAGACAACAGACACCAATACAATACAAAGATATTAATTAGTAGTTGGTGTAGATAAATATAATACATTCAATTATATACAAATCAATACAAATCAATACAAATCAATACAAATCAATACAAATCAATACAAATCAATAAAAATCAATACAAATAAATACAATACAATTCAATACAAATAAATACAATACAATTCAATACAAATAAATACAGTACAATTCAATACAAATAAATACAATACAATTCAATACAAATAAATACAATACAATTCAATACAAATAAATACAATACAATTCAATACAAATAAATACAATACAATTCAATACAAATAAATACAATACAATTCAATACAAATAAATACAAATAAATACAATACAATTCAATACAAATAAATACAATGCAATTCAATACAAATAAATACAATACAATTCAATACAAATAAATACAATACAATTCAATACAAATAAATACAATACAATTCAATACAATAACACAGAACACAATCATCCCAATGAAAGATAATTCAATTCAAAACACTATATAAAACTACTATTGAAAACATTGAAAATATTAAAGTACACCACGATCCGATACATAATAACGGTATAATACAGAAAAATTCAAAACAGTACAAAAAATACAATAAGGTGTTATACAAAACAATAAAAAATCAAGCGCTAAGTAATAAGCTATTTTGGGACTGTGTCCAGACCCATCGTGCTGAGAAGGTCCCCAATAAGCACTGATCGATGCAATTGCACGCAGGCATTCAGAGGCGCTCCCAGAGAAACGGTTTTACTCGCTGCTGGGCTACTAGGCGACTGAACTACACTAGCTCAGCGTCTGTTCTTTTTTTGGGTTACCGCTTTTTACAACTCAAACTTGACCTTAGCGAATCTATGACTGTAGACTGACGACAAAAAGATGGTGTTTTATATTTCATTTTCCTTCTTCCTCTTCCTCCTCCTTCCTCTTCCTCCTCCTTCTTCTTCTTTTTCTTCTTCTTCTTCTTCTTCTTCTTCTTCTTCTTCTTCTTCTTCTTCTTCTTCTTCTTCTTCTTCTTCTTCTTCTTCTTCTTCTTCTTCTTCTTCTTCTTCTTCTTCTTCTTCCTCTTCTTCTTCTTCTTCTTCTTCTTCTTCTTCTTCTTCTTCTTCTTCTTCTTCTTCTTCTTCTTCTTCTTCTTCTTCTTCTTCTTCTTCTTCTTCTTCTTCTTCTTCTTCTTCTTCTTCTTCTTCTTCTTCTTCTTCTTCTTCTTCTTCTTCTTCTTCTTCCTCTTCCTCCTCCTTCCTCTTCTTCTTCTTCTTCCCTCTTCTTCTTATTCTTTCTCTTCCCTTTTTTTCCTCCTCCCTCATTTTCTGATTTTCAGCTCTTTCTCTCAACCCTTCTTCATTCAATTTTTTTTCCTTCTTTTTTCAAACCATCCTTCCATTCCTTCTCTCACCATCTCTCTTTCGCTTGCTTCACTTTTCCTCTTCTTCTCTTTCATTCAATTTGCGTCCTTCTTCATCCATCTTCATTCCTTTATTTATTCTTTTTTCCTTTTTTCTTTCCTTCTCTTCTTTCGTTCCTCTCTTATTCTATCTCCTCTTCTTAGATTCTTCTTTCAGACACTCTTTCAATTAGCTTCTTCACCTAACAGCCACGTATTGATCGATCTTGCACACTACAGAATAGCTATACATGCATCATCTTGGAGAAGATTAAGGAAGATTATAGAGGATTAGCGTAAATTATAAAAGATAAAGAAAGATGAACAAAGATTATAAATCATTAGAAAAGGAAAGAGAACTGAAACTTTTTAATCTTTCTCATCAAGAGAATATTCCATTGAAAATTCATCACTTTTGGAATTCTTTGGCGTTTGGAAGCTTCAAAATCTTGAAGGGTCTGCACGAAGCCTCCACTCCTCAAAACACACCCTTCTCAAACCACGCCTATGTACTAAGGATACGGCTGATTCGAAACATTCCAATAAGGAATTAATAATAATAATAATAGTAATAATAATAATAATAATAATAATAATAATAACAATAATAATAATAATAATAATAATAATAATAATAATAATAATAATAATAATAATAATAATAATAATAATAATAATAATAATAATAATAATAATAATAATAATAATAATAATAATAATAATAATAATAATAATAATAATAATAATAATAATAATAATAATAATAATAATAATAATAATAATAATAATAATAATAATATAAATAATAATAATAATAATAATAATAATAATAATAATAATAATAATAATAATAATAATAATAATAATAATAATAATAATAATAATAATAATAATAATAATAATAATAATAATAATAATAATAATAATAATAATAATAATAATAATAATAAATGCATAATAAAAATGATAATTATAAAGCGCCAATGCAAGCAACTGAGGCGCATCTGTGCATTCCAGTCCCTGAATATATGGGGTAAAAAAATAAAACACAGGAACAAAAAAATTTCTGAAGTAAGGAACTTCTGGTTCTAAACCTCCACTGCCTTGCGGTCATATATAACAACGGGGAAGCTTCAATGGTGAACCTCAATAATAAATCTGGAGTTCTCGAGGCGGTTTAACTTCTTTGGCGAAATCCGAAAGGCTGCTAGTTGCATAAGTGTATCGGCCTTAGTCTTTTTCTTAGGTCTCCTATCATTTCGTGGAGAGAGAAGGCCCGCAGCATGGACAACAGCCTCCCTACCACACCTAACCGCCCAGGCTATGCAGCCCTACTGTTGTCACAGCATCGTCTCCCGTGGACGGAAGGATGATGATCACAATTAGTTCCTGAGCGCTGCAAGAACTTTATTGCAGTTTTTCGCTGCAAAGTTCGGCTGAAATGTTGAAGATCTATCGCTTATAGAAGGAATATAATGTTACAACTGCTTCTGATCAGCTTGGTTTCAATTCACATCATCTAATCAATCATCAAACAAACCCACAATCCCAACCAACCACACACAAGGCCATCTAAATATATATAACCTACCCAACTACCTCCTTCACAGGCCTGATCAACGGGACCAGCGAAAGCACGATGGTAGACGGAGTGAACCTGGATGAGATAAGGGAGTTCGCCAAGCACTTCAAAATACGCCGTTTGTCGCTCGGTCTGACGCAAACTCAAGTGGGGCTTGCTCTCAGCGCCACCGAAGGACCCTCCTACAGCCAGTCTGCCATCTGCAGGTGGGGTGGGGTGGGATGATAGAGGTTGCTTTGGGTAGGGATGTGTAGGTGGGTGATTGTTACACTTGGGAATATGGCGCCTTCATGAGTGACCGTTGTTATATTAGTTTTATTTTCAAATATTGAAAGGTTTTGATTGGCCGAGAGAATTTTCCCATCAAAGCTTATTGAACACAAGAGTGCGTCTGCTAAAAGATGACCTAGAAATGACAAATAGCAGATTAGGCGTAGAGAGCGAATGATTGGATTTAGTGGCCTTGCCCAGTGTAGCATAAGTACACTCAATTATCCACTGAACATCTTTCCACTTCCTTATCCTCCCATCCTTTCACTCATCCACTCTTCCATCTCTCCACTTCCTCATCCTCCCATCCTTTCACTCATCCACTCTTCCATCTCTCCACTTCCTCATCCTCCCATCCTTTCACTCATCCACTCTTCCATCTCTCCACTTCCTCATCCTCCCATCTTCTCACTCATCCACTCTTCCATCTCTCCACTTCTTCATCCTCCCATCCTTTCACTCATCCACTCTTCCATTTCTCCACTTCCTCATCCTCCCATCCTCACTCATCCACTTTTCCATCTCTCCACTTTCTCATCCTCCCATCCTCACTCATCCACTCTTCCATCTCTCCACTTTCTCATCCTCCCATCCTCACTCATCCACTCTTCCATCTCTCCACTTCCTCATCTTCGCATCTTTTCACTCATTCACTCTTACACTCTTCTACTTCTCCACTCCTCCATCTCCTTCTTCTCTACTCCTCCACTCCTCCATCTCTCCCCTCTCTACTCCTCCACTCATCCACCCCTCCCCTCTCCACTCCTCCACTCCTCCCCCGTTGTAACCTACCACCCTGAAATTCAACAAAAACGCTCATTTCACTTTCCGAAAACAATTATAAAAAAATTAAAGAAAAAAAATTTTGAAATATTAAAAAAAAAAAACTAAAATAGTTATAATCCGCAAGAACTTCGTGGCCTTTATGTTCGTGCTGTTGCCTTCATAAATCTACCCGTGACTCGCCTTTCCTTTCGCGCCTCGACTCCCCAAACGTGTGTGTGTGGTTTCATACGGTTGTTTCGTGCGTGACTGACACCGTTTCAACGATTATCATAACCTGGATGGCATAGCATTCAACCGATAATACCCTCTGCTTTTCTTCCTTCTTCTTTCTTTCCTTCACTTAATTCGCACATACTAACACATATAAACACACTTACACGCACGCACACATATACATACGCATACACAAAAACACACACAAACACACACACACAAACACACCCACGCACACACACACGCACACACACACACACCCACACACACACACACACACACACACACACACACACACACACACACACACACACACACACACACACACACACACACACACACACACACACACACACACACACACACACACACACACACACACACACACACACACGCAGATTTGAGAAGTTGGACATAACACCGAAGAGTGCACAAAAGATCAAACCAGTGCTGGAAAGATGGATGCAGGATGCCGAAGAAAGGTTCAGCGCTATAGAAATAAAAATAAGTAGTGAAAAATAATTAAATTATGGAAAATTATTATTTTAAGTAAATTAGCAATACTATCTCTCACACACACACACACACACACACACACACACACACACACACACACACACACACACACACACACACACACACACACACACACACACACACACACACACACACACACACACACACACACACACACACACACACACACACACACACACACACACACACACACACATACACACATACACACACACACACACACCCACACACACACACACACATACACACACAAACAAACACACAGGTACAAGAGTGGGGTGCACAACTTGACGGAGCTGATAGGCAACGAGCCATCGAAGAAGCGCAAGAGACGAACTTCCTTCACTCCGCAAGCTCTAGAGGTGCTCAATGAGTACTTTGAAAGAAACAGCCACCCATCAGGTGCTGTGGGGCAGTTGGTGTGGTGTGGCTTGGTGTGGCTTGGTGTGGCTTGGTGTTATTGGTGTGGCTTGGTGTGGTTGCTATGGTGTGGTTGGTGTGGTGTGACTTGGTGTGGCTTGGCGTGGTTTGGTGTGGTGAGGCATGGTTTGGCGTGGATTCAAGAACGCACGCACCTTAAACAACCAATACAACGTGACATTCGCTTGAAATTCCTCAATACACTACATTATATCAAATAAAATTCTATCAACTTGCGTAGCTTTAATTGCAAAATGAAACACATTTCGCCACATTGAGTTCACACACCACATCACTCGTGTGCAGGCAACGAAATGTCAGAGTTGTCAGACCGCCTCAACTACGAGCGGGAGGTGGTTCGTGTGTGGTTCTGCAACAAACGACAGGCGCTCAAGAACACCATCAAAAAGATGAAAACCTCCGATGAATCCCCACACCTCCATACGTCCCCCTCCTTATGA
>OX387248.1:1217479-1252479 GCA_947562095.1 Branchellion lobata
ATAAAAACTGCTTCGATAAGTGAAAAATTGAATGGATACTTTCATAACATCTACTTGCCACCTCATCAACACTCCCAAAAACTGCACCACCACTACTTCACCACCCTTCACCATCACATCTCACCACCTCTCAACCCCCCACACCACCTCTCAACCCCCCACACCACCTCTCACCACTTCCATTGAACCACCACCTCTACACCACCAATATACCACTACTGCACCACCACTGCACCACCACCACTGCACCACCACTGCACCACCACTGCACCACCACTGCACCACCACTGCAACACCACTGCACCACCACTGCACCACCACTGCACCACCACTACACCACCAATATACCACTACTGCACCACCACTGCACCACCACCACTGCACCACCACTGCACCACCACTGCACCACCACTGCACCACCACTGCACCACCACTACACCACCACTGCACCACCACTGCACCACCACTGCACCACCACTACACCACCACTGCACCACCACTGCACCACCACTGCACCACCACTGCACTACCACCGCAGGTGGAAATCTGCACAGTGAGCAGGAGTTATGGAGAGGTTCTAGCGGTGGAGGAGGAGAGAAGGGCGCTGTGGTCGAACAAGCTAGAGGGTCTCCTCACCATCATCGGGTCCGCTGTGGGCCTGGGCAACATATGGAGGTATCCGTACTTGTGTTACCGCAACGGAGGAGGTGGGTGTGGGTTTTGAAACTTTCTGGCATTTTTGTAAGTCCCAGAATGTTTTGTGGCTTTCCGAAGTATTGTTTTTTTATGTGAAGTTGGCGTTATGATGAAAACTTGAAATAATTATGTTTAGAATGTTTTTGTAAGGAAACTTTCAGCTTCGGGGGTAGTTGAGAAAATCACTATTCTCTGGAGTGGATGTGAGGTTGGCAGGCCGATGTAGCACCATCCACTCACACAGGAGCTTTCCTGCTTCCGTACGGCATCTCGCTCGTCCTCATCGGGGTGCCCACCCTTCTCATGGAACTCTCCATCGGACAGTTCTCCAGTCGCAACATCTTTTCCGTCTGGAACATGGCTCCCCTTATCAAGGGTTCGTTCTCTTTCTCTTCCTTTTTTTCTTTTTTCTCTTCCTTCTCTTTCTCTTTCTCTTCTTTCTCTTCCTCTTCTTCCTCCTTCTCTTCCTCATCCTCCTCTTCCTCCTTCTTCTTCTTTTTCTTCTTTTTCCTCTTTCTCCTTTTTCTCCACTTCCCTGGATTTGTAAAAACAAATATAATTGTAAACAATAATAATAACAATAAGAACAATAATAATAATAAATATTAATCTTTTCATTTGTACTTATACTTCTGAGTACTCATAATAATCATACCAAAAATAATAATTATTATTATTATTGTTAGAATCATTACCTGTAACGTACGCTCTTCTTATACTTTTCTGGTCTCATTCGTTATGTGGCGAGTAACATTTAAAGAATAATTCACAAAAAAATTATAAAAATTATTTACAGCGAATTTTTTGAAGTTCATAAAACACCTTGAAATTATTTTTTTAAATTAACAAAAAATTTTAAAAAAATTTTTTAATTAAAAAAAACAATAAAAATAGTCACAAACGCACAGATAAGAAGGCATTGTTTCTTGATAACCTCTCAATCCCGAGAGGTTTTCGCCACTTTTGAACAATAAAAGTCAGCGCTATACAAACAAAAAGCCACTTAGACGTGCAATTACGAGCACTCATTGAACAATATTAATCCAGCCCTCATGCATCCTTCAAAAAAATCGCTCGTTTGCATGAGGAAGAAAGGAGCACCAAGAGGTAGTTCTGGGACCCGTGCAGCCACTCTGATCTAATCTAATCTAATCTAATCTAATCTAATCTAATCTAATCTAATCTAATCTAATCTAATCTAATCTAATCTAATCTAATCTAATCTAATCTAATCTAATCTAATCTAATCTAATCTAATCTAATCTAATCTAATCTAATCTAATCTAATCTAATCTAATCTAATCTAATCTAATCTAATCTAATCTAATCTAATCTAATCTAATCTAATCTAATCTAATCTAATCTAATCTAATCTAATCTAATCTAATCTAATCTAATCTAATCTAATCTAATCTACCCTAATCTAATCTAATCTAATCTAATCTAATCTAATCTAATCTAATCTAATCTAATCTAATCTAATCTAATCTAATCTAATCTAATCTAATCTAATCTAATCTAATCTAATCTAATCTAATCTAATCTAATCTAATCTAATCTAATCTAATTTAATCTAATCTAATCTAATCTAATCTAATCTAATCTAATCTAATCTAATCTAATCTAATCTAATCTAATCTAATCTAATCTAATCTAATCTAATCTAATCTAATCTAATCTAATCTAATCTAATCTAATCTAATCTTAGTTTTTTCAATCTCATCTAACCTTCTAAATCTAATCTAATCTAATCAAAATCTAACGAAGTCTATAACGCTGAGCCACCCTGTTCAAGGGCACTCAATGCGGGAGTTGATGGCGGATGAGGAATCTTGACCCATGGCGCCTCCAGAGTTTGAGCAGGAATGAAAATTTAAAAACAGTTTCTCATCTGGACGATTCGTGCTGTCGAGGTGTTGGTGGCGTTGCAAAAGCTGGTGACATATGCTCAGTTGCTTGCCTTGGCGCCTCTCAAGTTGAATTTATTGTTATTATTAGTAGTATTAGTGTTAGTATTTTTATTATTATTATTTTTATTATTATTATTTTTATTGTTATTATTATTATTATTATTATTATTATTATTATTATTATTATTATTATTATTATTATTATTATTATTATTATTATTATTATTATTATTATTATTCGCTTATGTATTCATCGACACACCTTGCCAAACGATAAAGATGCTAATTATTATGACGACTTTGGAAATCCTTTGAGAGTATGCTCAGCTCTGAATTATTCATAACAAGGTGCTTGCATTGAGGTGGTCTATGGCGGTCATATCGATGTCATGGGTGTAAAAGACATGAGGCGATCTTATGGCTCGAGCCCTGTTGTTATCAAATCCACTCGAGAAATTCTTATAGCTCTTCATTGATATTGTTATTTTTATTTTTATTTTTATTTTTATTGTTATTTTTATTGTTCTATTATTTTGTTTTTAACTCTATGGAAGATTTTGAACTCGATTAAGGGAGACAAAAAAATAAAAAAAGGTATGACTCAGTTATGTCAAACACTTGCCCAATCTCTGTTAACCTAGTTACATATTCTCTCGTGCATTGTGACCCAGATTTGAACCAAAAAGTTTTGACCTTATAAAAACGTATTTCCTACTAAGAATGGATAAAAAAATAATAATTAATTAAAAGCTAATTAATGAAAAAATAAATTTCCTAATTAAGAAACCAAATCTCTGCTAACAAACCCCTTAAACGCGAATGGCAGGGCTCGGGGCGTCATGCTTGGCCATCAACGTAGTGATGACGTCATATTACGCCGTGATCATCAGCTGGGCAGCTCACTACCTCTTCTCCTCCATGGCCTCTTCTCTGCCTTGGAGCTCTTGCGACAACTGGTGGAACTCCCAAAACTGTTGTGTCGGTCGGTCGTTGGTGGTAGTGGTGGTGTTTTTGGTGGTTGTGTTTACGTTTTGGTGGAATGATGATAGTGCGATTGTTGTTGTGTTGTTGTTGCTGTTGTTGTTGGTGGGATGGCCTTTTGTTTTTATAATCATTTCATTATCGCATTTTCACCACCTCAACATCACTTATTTGTCATCTCATCACCACCTCATCACTACCTCATCCCTACCTCATCACCACCTCATCACCACGTTATCACCACCTCATCACCACCTCATCACCACCTTATCACCACCTTATCACCACCTCATCATCACCTCATCCCCACGTCATCACCACCTCATCACCACCTCATCACCACGTCATCACCATTCAACCACCACGTCATCACTACGTCATCACCCACCACAGAGCTCAATAACACCGGGCCGGTGAACTGCACCAGTGCTTCTGAGGAGTACTTCTTGTGGGTTCTCTTCTTCTTCCACATGATTGGTTGATTATCACTGCTCAGTTTAACAATTATTTGAGTGGTTCTTCATCTTGTTTGAAAAAAATGTTTCATTATTTTCATCTTCCTGATCCATTCTAATCCCCCCTTTTTCCTTTTCGTTCCATTTTCTTTTATTCTCACTTCTCCATTCTTTTTTTTCATTTTTCTTCTTCTTCATCCCTTTCTCCTCCTTTTTTCATTACCCCTTCCTCCACTTCACAGCAACCGAGTGTTACAAAACACAGAAGACAGTGAGGGGGTGATGGCGTGGGAATTGGTGGGATGCCTGGCTCTGGTGTGGTTGGTGACTTTCCTGGTGTTGATCAAAGGTGTCTTGTCGCTTGGAAAGGTAAAGCCTTAACCCTTATATACTCTTAACCAGTTCTAAACCGTTGAATTTGTCTGTTAATCACATAAATTGATAACATAATCATTTGATTCATGCTAATCAATAATATATCTGATAATTTATGAAGTGCCAAACTCAAACATTTGTGAAAATTCACGAGACAAAATAACATACAGCCCATCACCAACTCCGAAATGCCACCACAAAAACTTCAACCCTTGCAACCATCTTACCCCTACAAACCCCCCCCCCCCTCCCAACCACCACAACCACAACCACCATCACCTCCACAACCCCTACAACCACAACCACCATCACCCCACACCCCCTAAAACCACAACCACCATAACCACCACACCCCCACAACCACACCACCACCACACCAGGTGGTTTACGTGACTACCTTACTTCCTTACCTGCTGCTGACTGCCCTGTTGGTGAAGGGGGTGACGATGGAGGGCGCTTCAGATGGAATCCTCTACTACGTCACACCCAACGTCAACGCACTCGCACACTCCAACGTAACTCCCTCGCCTCACTCTTCACTTATTTATTGACTATTTTTGTTTATTTTTGTTTGTATTGTTTTGAAATTGTTTTTTAATAATATTTTTAGTAATATATATATTTTTTGTTTTTTGTTTTTTTGTTTTTTTACCTCTTTTCAAATGTTATTAAACAATTTTTATATTAAGTGATCAAATTTTCTCCAACTCAGATGGATTATTGGTTGATTATTCCATTTTCCTGCCCAATTAACTCAATTATAAATAATAGCTTTCAACTTTATAGTTCTCATACATACGACTATCATTTCAATTAAAAACGGCAGTGTTGGGACTCGAACTCCTTCCCTTCCAAACCACTACCACTCCACAGACGTGGAAGGACGCAGGTACTCAGATCTTTTTCTCCCTTTCCCTCAGTCACGGTCCCATGATTTCCATGGCCAGTTTCAACTATTTCAAAAACAACCTCATCAGGCGGGTCTTTGTGTATGTCTGTGTCTCTGTGTGTGTCTGTGTGTGTTTCTGTGTGTCTCTGTGTTTCTGTGTGTGTCTGTGTGTGTCTGTGTGTGTCTGTGTGTGTCTGTGTGTGTCTATGTGTGTCTGTGTGTGTCTGTGTGTTTTTATTTGTTGTTTTGTGTGGTCATGTATTTTTATGTTGCTTTGTGTGTTTTTATGTGTGTCTCTGTGTTACTGTTTGTCTGTTTTTTTAATGTTTTTCTTTGTGTGTTTGTGTTTTTTTATATTTTTCTTTGTATGTTTGTGTTTTTTTTATATTTTTCTTTGCGTGTTTTTATTTTGCTGTGTTGCTAATCGTTGCTCTTCACATAGAACCACCACGACCACCAGTATCTCCACCTCTATCATATCCCCCAATAATCCAAACCCCCACCGTCCTTAGATTAACCACAACTATCACAGTCACCTCATCACTCCATCCACTAACCCCTCCCCTCTCCCCCAACCACAGAGACTCTGTAGCAGTGGCGGTAATAAACGGCCTCACCAGCTTCTACGGCGGCTTCGCAATCTTCGCGGTGCTGGGCCACATCTCGAAGGTCAAGGGCTTGCCCATTGATAATGTGGTCGACCAAGGTGAGTCATCCTCTCCAACCACTCACAGCCACTACAGCCACCTTTGACCACAAAGAAAAGCACTTTCAAACACAACTACTATCGTTATCATATCTTTCGACCACCACAACCACACAGCGCTCAAAACTACCTCCAACCACCACCACCACCACCACCACCACCACCACCACCACCACCACCACCACCACCACCACCACCACCACCACCACCACCACCACCACCACACCTTTCAAACACCACAACCACACAGCGCTCACAACTACTTCCAACCACCATCACAACTTTTAACCATCACAACCACACAGCCTCTACAACCACACAGCCACCACAACCACACAGCCACCACCACCATATAGCCACCACAACTGCACAGCCACTTAAACCACACTGCCACCACAACCACATAGCCACCACAACCACACAACCACCACAACCACACAGCCACCACCACCACACCTCACAGGACCAGGTCTTGCCTTCGTGGTGTATCCTGAGGTGCTCTCGCAAATGCCGGTCCCGCAGCTGTGGTCTGTGCTCTTCTTTCTTATGATGATCACCCTGGGACTCAGCTCACTGGTTCGTTTGAAGCGCTTCACTTGTTATTTTTTGTTATTTCCAATTACTTTTTACCTGTCAACAAAGATGTGTGAGATGTGTAGTTATAAAATAAGATAGATACGAAGTTTCAGAGAATAAAAATTGAATTTTTAATATTGAATCTACTCAAAAAGCAACAAACTACTACGCAATTCGCAACACAGCACAAAATTACAACAAAAACAAAAAATAAAACAACGCAAAACAACAACAACAACAACAATGATGACACACCCACCACTGGAGCAGTTCGCGCAGGCGGAGGTGATCAACAGCGTCTTTCTGGACACCCTTCCTCCCCTGAGGACCTCCCGCGCCAGGACCGCCCTCTGCAGGGCATTCATTTGTTTCTTCCTCCTCCTCCTCGGCCTTCTCTACGTCACCAAGGTGCCCTGGTCGTCAACTAATCTATTTAAAATAGGCCGTTCAATCTATTCATATCTAATCTAATCAAACTAGGTCATCCAACCTGATCTTGTTTAATTTAGGTCATTAAATCCAATCTTATTTAATCTAGGTCATTTAATCTGCTCTTCTCGGATTTAGGTCATTCAGGCTTATCTCATTCGAACTTCAGGACGGCTTCAGGGCTCTCTCAGTGGTGGACCACCATCTGGCGGGCGTGCCCATGCTGGTGTGTGCCCTCTTCGAAGTCTCAACGGTCGCCTTCATCTATGGTTCCTTCTTTCTAGTAGTTCCTTAGTTTGATACAAAAAAGCTACGAGTGTTTTTAAACTGGCGTTAGCCTATAAACTATTTTGTAATGTGATAATCTAATTAGTCGAAGTACTGACTTAATTTTGAAAATAATAATATAATTAATGAAATCATTCTTATTATTCAAGGCTACAAGAGGTACGAAGATGACGTGGAGATGATGCTGGGACACCGCTTGAGCCTCTACTTCAAGGGCACTCTTAACTTCATCACCCCTGTCCTTCTCGTGGTCTGCTCCTTAGTTCATCTCTTTTTTTATTTCCGATTAAATTCTTTTTTGTCTTGAAAAGAAAAATTGTTTTTCTTTCAACAAAGTTTATTTTTATTATCATTTTTATTTTTTCAAAAGATAAAGTGGTAAAGTGTGTACATAATGTTAGAAAGTAATTTCAAAACAATTAGGAAAAGCTTCAGAACGTTTACGAAAGGTTTCTTGGTTATATCTCTATTATCACTTTCAATCTAGATATTTCATCTTTATTAACTTTCATTAAAACTCAAAAATTAACACTTTAAAGTTTAAATTAACACTTCCATACAATTTATAAATATTAACCAACCAACCAACCCTTCACAGTGTGTTGCCATAGCTACCATAGTACAGTACGAGCCGCCACTGATAAGAGGTGAGATTCTAGGACAGACGGGAGTGAAGGCAGGCTGGTTGATGGTGGGTCTCATTCTGAGCCTCATTCCAGTGTGGTTCGTGGGTTACTACCTCAAGAATGGCGGCTGGGAGGTGAGGCGTTTCATCTAATCTTATCAAGATATAATCTAATCAAGATATAATCTTACCAAGATAGTTGTAGTTTTCCCTTTAGCATTATGTTCAAAGGCGCTCACATGGAATTTTCTTTTTACATACTGGTGTGTTTGCTCTATTGAAGTTTATAAAAATTTAAATATTATTTGATTTTTTGCATCAAGTATTTGTTCAAACTCTTGAAACAGGTGTTTCTAGTAATGGAAGTTTTGAATTATTTTTTATATAAATGTGAAAAGTAACAAACTCACGAATGTTTTCGCATTGATTGGATTTTAGCTATTTTCGCACAACTTAAACCTCTAACCAACATCCCAAAATATATTTAATGGTATAAAAATAAAAATAATTTCAAAATTGTACTGTGACACATATTTGAAAAGTTATTTGCACTACGACCTCCCTTCAGTTGATCATGAACATGAAGGACCCCACGGACAGTTGGGGTCCCATGCTGCACAAGAACAGGGTAGGGAGGTATGCCCCACGCGATTCAGAAGGAGTTCTTAATGACGCTTTCGAGCCGGATAATGTCATTTTAGGCAATGAACAACTAAAGAATAGAAAATTAAGCGCTAACAACTGGGTCTTAGAAAATAGATTTTAGAATAAACTTCAAACTTGATCTATGTTTTCACTGTTGGTTTTTATATTTGGCTCATTTTCAAACTATAAAAGTTTTCAAATTGTTCATTTCACAGAAAAAAAACGCTGTTTTTATAAGAAAAATAATTAAATATGTTTCTTTTAAATTCTAGGAATCTACAGAATTTTCATACATCTAAAAGTTTTTAAAAATGTATAATGCTTGGTGGCTTTTAAAAAGGTATTTTTCGCAGTTAAATGAAAGTTTAAAAAAATAAATAAAAATATAAAATCAATCATTATTGCAGATTTTGTTATTTTCACGAAAATACTTTTTTTAGATTTTTTTGCTGCTCGTACGAGCTTTAATATCGTTTTTGCATGCGTACCTTTTAAACGTTACTTGATCGGAGAAGCGATAATCCTAAGGAAAGATTGTCATTTAATTTGAGTAAAGCAGTATAGTTTGTTGTAAATATGGAGAAAGAAAAATTTAAAAAGGTATCAACAGTAGTTTTTGTGAAAAATTTACCCTACGATGCCACACAAGAAGATCTTCAAAATACTTATTCACAATTCGGAAACATTAAAAGATGTTTTGTTGTTAAGGATTCAGGTTCACAAGGTATTTGTTTATTTACTTTTTTTGTTACTTTCAAAAATAAATTACGCAAATTCTCTTGTTTTAAGGAAAATGCAAGGGATATGGTTACGTGACATTTTCAAGCGAGTAAGTGGATAAATACTTGTTATTTCAAACATTTATCGAAAGCATCTTAGCACTGGGTTGATATGGAAATGCTGGCTTGTTTCAGAGAAGAGGTGAAAAAGTGTGTAAAAGAAAGAGTGGTTGTGAGGGGAAGAAAAATTCAGGCCATTCCTGCCAAACCACGCATCAAGAACGACTCCAGAGGCAAGTCTTGAATTTTTTTTTCGTTTTACTGGGTTGTTTATATTTTCAATATTCACAAAATAAATTTTTATATATGATTTTTCAGCTTCATTTCACTATTAATTCATTTTAATTCCAATATATTTAATATATTTCAATATTTTTATATTTTAAGTTTTTGAAAGTTATGAAAATTCATTTGAGATTAAAAAAATTTGATGTATGTGTGACCATTGCTTCCATTACTTTTTGAAAGATTTCAAAAAGTTAAAAGGAAAAGAACAGACAAACAAGGATGAGGAAAAGCTGGATGATGATGAATATGATGAGGTGGTACTAATTTTATGTATCAATTGCCATGGGTTTTTTCTATTAGATTTTTTTTAACTCACTCCACTTGCAACTTTTCTAGTCTATGACAAATTCTAAAGCTGTGGATGATGAAAAAGAAGAGGAAGAAGAAATAGAGGAGAATGAGGAAGCAATGGATGCAGATGAGGATCAGGATGATGAAGAAGATGAAAAAGGGGATAAAAATGATGAAGAAGAGGAAGAGGAAGATGAAGAGGGTGAAGAAGAGGAAGAGGAAGATGATGAAGATGAAGAACAAGACCAGAAAAGATCAAAGCAAATGAAAGGTAAGCGGAGTTTGTTCTGATGGATGTTTTGATTGGTGGATGAGTGAGATTGATGGTGAGCCTATGTTGCAGGGAAGGAGGAAGTGAAGAGGAATAACAGAGATGCTGAAGAGGGCAGAACCCTATTCATCAGGTTGCTGATGCTACTGATAACATAATAATAAGGAGAACAATAATAATAATAATATCTTTATAACAACTAGTAGCCATGATACTCAAATAAATAGTATTGATGATTACTTATATGTTCTGCCAAGGAATCTGTCATTTGAGGTGACAGAGGAGGACCTGGTGGACTTCTTTGAGGAGTTCGGAGGCCTCAACTACTGCCGAGTAGTCATCAACCCAGTCACCGAGGTGTCTAGAGGTGTGTGAGTGTGTGTGTGCGTGTGTGCGTGTGTGTGTTTGTGTGTGTGTGTGTGTGTGTGTGTGTGTGTGTGTGTGTGTGTGTGTGTGTGTGTGTGTGTGTGTGTGTGTGTGTGTGTGTGTGTGTTGGGGAGCGGGGAGGTTGAAACTGAAGGCTTAATCCCGCAGGGACCGCATTTGTCAAGTTCAGGAAGAAAGAGGATGCAGAGAATTGCTTGGACCAATTTGAACAAGACGTCTGTCATTCTTCCATTCCTTTCCTCATCCCTTCTATCATTTCTTCATCCATCCTTCTATCATTCTTTCATCTAACTCTCCAATTCGTCACACCTTCAACCACTGCATACATCGACCACAGGAGGATGCCTTTGTATTGGAGGGTCGGAGAATGGTGGTGATGAAGGCGGTGGTGAAGGACAGGGCGGATGAGATGAGCTGCAAGAGGAAGAATGAAGAAGGTCTCAAGAAGGCCTCGCAAAAGAACCTGCATCTAGTGAAGCTTACAAGTTCGTAATTGTTTGTGTGTGTGTGTGTGTGTGTGTGTGTGTGTGTGTGTGTGTGTGTGTGTGTGTGTGTGTGTTTGTGTGTGTGTGTGTGTTTGTGTGTGTGTGTGTGTGTGTGTGTGTGTGTGTGTGTGTGTGTGTGTGTGTGTGTGTGTGTGTGTGTGTGTGTGTGCGTATGTGTGGATTACAGTTTTGACGATTCCTACAGTGATAGCTCCAGGCTCGAAGGAGGCTGCAGGGATGTCCAATGAAGATCTCCACAAAAGGATGAAAGTAGGTCCCTCACTGAAGCAACAACCATCATCATCATTACCATCACCATCATCATCTTTCTCGACATTTTCATCGCCAGGTGGCAGAGATGACAAAGCAGAAATTGAGGAATCCGAATATCTTTGTGTCGGACACGCGTCTGTGTGTCAGGAACATTCCAGCCACCACCACCGACAAGCAGCTTCGACAGATCTTCCTTGAGGCCGCCAATGACAAGAAGGCAAAAATAACTGAGGTAGTGATGGTGGTGGAGGTGGTTGTGTATGGGGTTCTTGGAGTGACAGTTGATCGTTTGATGGAAGTGATAGTTCATTGATGGTTGTATGATGAGAAAGCGCTTTTAAAGGTGGAGGATACAATACAATACGAAAATGAATATTATTATAGAGGCATTAACCCCGTAGAGTTTCAAGGCCACTCAAAACGTCTTATTATTATAATTGTAGTAAAAAATTAAAAATAGAATTGAATAAATAAATAAAAGTATTAAAAAAAATTTTTTTTGAATATTTAAAAAAAAAAGAATGGTAGAAGGACTGTTATATAGTGATGGCTGATGTGGGGGGGGGGGGAGGGGGTGGATCATACAAGAAGAGTGTGACGTAAGCGGTGGTCAAAGAAGCATCGATGGGCTCACCACAGTGTCGCATCATGAGGGACCTGCAGCGACTGAACAGTGAGGGGGTGGGCAAGTCGAAGGGCTATGCATTCATCCGCTTCAGCGATCCTTGTCACGCCATGAAAGCTGTCCTTGCCACCAACAACAACTGCAACATTTTCTCCAATCAAAAGGTCGTTTGTGTGTGTGTGTGTGTGTGTGTGTGTGTGTGTGTGTGTGGGTGTGTGTGTGTGTGTGTGTGTGTGTGTGTGTGTGTGTGTGTGTGTGTGTGTGTGTGTGTGTGTGTGTTTGTGTGTGTTTGTAAAAAAAATTTCACATGCGTTATCTCCTCCAGAGACCGATGGTTGAGTTTTCTTTGGAGAACAGATCAGCGCTAGAAGTGAAGCAGAAGAGGGAGGAAAAGTGTCGGGTGAGTTTGTGTCTTCTTAGATACACCACTTTTCAGTTTTTCAACTTATGTCGGAAATATTCGTTTATGAATTTTCAAAAAGTTAATTTCTAAAAAAAAACTTCACCTTTTCTTGACCTTCCACCCTCTTCGACAGCTCTCGAGACAAGATAACAAAAAGCCACAACACAAAAGTGTCTTGGAAAATGGTTTCAAAAGCCTTACCAAAAGAGGTTTTGAAAATGCCTCTAAAAAAAGCTTTAAAAATTTCTCCAAAAAAGGTTTTACAAATGTCGTTAAGAAGGCTTCCAAGCCATCCAAAAAGTACAAAAAATAACCTCCTTTTTTTACCAATAAACGTCCAAACTTGAACTTTTAATGTTTGTGTGGTTATGTGTGAATGTATTTGAATGTATATATATACTATATATATTTGTGTTTGTGTGTATGTGTGTGTGTGTGTGTGTGTGTGTGTGTGTGTGTGTGTGTGTGTGTGTGTGTGTGTGTGTGTGTGAGTGTGTGTGTGTGTGTGAGTGTGTGTGTGTGTGTGTGTGTGTGTGTGTGTGTGTGTGTGAGAGTTGGCGTGGTACTGAATTGAAAGCCAAATTACTTTTGCTCGACTGAACAAAGAGATGCAACAGTCAATAAGTCATTTAAGCGTGTCTCAACAATGCCGAAGAACCATCCAGGGCAACCGCTACGAACGCAAGATATTTCTTGTTATGGCTTATTTTTTATACGTTGTTTGTTACGACCACTCTGTACATGTTTATATGTGTGAAGAAAATAGTACATTTAAAGATGGAAAACATTGTAGTGAGAGAAGTGACGAAACTTGGTTTGCAAATTGGTGACCGGATATCAAAGAATTAATCAAAGTATTGAATTTTATTATTTGATTATATATTCAAAAAAATGTTGTTAGTCAAGTTGTGTGAAGAAGAAACTTCACTGTTATTGGTTGTCGATCCACCAATCAGGCATGTATCAATCGTGTACAAGCAACTAGGACACTGTAACAGTCATTGCGTAGTCAGCTACAAAGGTGGACGGTAGTTTAAGCCGAATGGCGTCAATGAAAATTAAAACAAAAGAACTTTGTTCAAAGCAGGAAAATTTGAAAGAAAAAATCAGTTTCGGAAAGGTTCGTATGAGATTGAAAGCAGCACGGAAGCTTCAGAGCCTGCAGATAATGTAGCGGTGAAAGTGGTCATAGAAGTAAGACCACATGAGTCTGAGTGTGTTTGGACACGCCTTCTGCGAGCCACAGTCGGCAGACTTCTTGTTGTACTTGCAGTCCAGATCGTTTTCGCCTGGCACGAACCAACTCGACCAGTCACCGTTGAACCACTGGATCTGATACGCCATTATCTGTCCTCCAAGCATCTCCTGTTGTCGATGGAGTGTTTACTTGGAGGCTTTGGAAAGAAGCCATAAGTTGGCGTGTTTTGGTTGGAGTTTGAATGAAAATTCATCGGAAATAATAACAGTTGAAGTACGTTATTTTGAAAGAGTGTACCTGGTCGGTGTGCGTAGCAAGGCCGTAGAACTTCCATTGGCACTGGTGGGATGGTTTGCGACACACCTCGTAACAGCCGGTCTGCGTGATGGGGTGGGTGATGCAGTCGTTGGTGCCACAGTTCAAGTTGCAATCACGACACCCCATGTCTCCACACTGCACCACGCTGCTTCCCAACACCAGCACCAGCAGCAGCAGCATCGTTAGCTTCACCATCATTTTCAAAAGATAAGTAAAAATATATTGAATTTTATTGCGATAAATTTCTACAAGAACCTTGTCTGTCTGCGCGCACACAAGTGGGCCTTATAAGGCTGTCTCGTGAATGCTTCTTGTTGAAGGAACTTCAAAACAAAACATAAATCGATCTTGTTGTTGATTGCTTTCTCAACAATACAGAAGCCACTCACCGCTGCCATTGTTCGACCTCTTTATCCTTATTTCGACTCCTTACAAAAGCGTCACGATGTAACGAAATGTTAGTATCGTTAAAAATGTAACGAAAACAACAACGAAGGTCTGTATTTTCCTTTACTTTGTGTGGCTGACATCAAAGACACACACGTCATTGGTGTCTCGTTTAACGGTCAGTCTTTTCGCTCGTCTGCAACATTGAGTAAGCGTTGAGAAAATAATGGTACAGACGAAAACTTCTCAATCGTTGAGCTTTAAGTTCTTCAGGGACATTTCCAGCGTATGTTTGGACTTGATCTAATAAAGCCTATAACATTTTCCCCAACGTCATGTAAACTTACGGTCGGGAGCGCTTCAGTTTCAGCGCCTTGAAAACTGGATTTCATAATCACATCGAGTGCTTTTGAACAGTGTGTAATCAGCGCTATACACATTTTTTGAGTAGCTTAGACTAGATTAGATTTTTGTTTTGAGAGGCTTTTAACACGAAGCAATAGGCTCAGGCGGTGTGATACAGAATCGAAGTTTCGTGGGTTCGTTTTTAAGTGAAAATATTTTTTTTTCATAATAGCTTAATATCGGGAAAAGTAATTCATGTGGAGGTTGGCTTGAGATGTTGGCCCGTAAGGAAGGAACATAAGGATGTCAGAGTTGCGTACAATATCTTGATGATAAAACGTAATAAAACGACAAGTATTATTATGGTCGCATTTTACGCCAAAGCCTTAAAAACTTTTTTCTTCTCGTTCATCATCATTATCAGTTTCTCCCATCTTTTTTTTTCTTTTTTTGCTTCAGTTTCTTCTTCCTCCTCCTCTTCTTCTCCCCTATATTGAACCCTTTTATCACCAACCTCACAAATTAATTTTTAAAAATTTACTTTTACTTACTATTTTTTTTATTCAACTTTGTTGTTGTTATCATCAGCATATATCTCTTCAAAGTATAAACTTATAACGAATCCTTTTGACACTCCACGAGGTTAATGCCACTAAAGTAATATTCGTGTTTGTATTGTATTGTATTGTATTTTATTTTATTTTAGTGAATTGTATTGTATTGTATCGTACGGTATTGTATTTTATTTTATTGTATTGTATCGTATTGTATTGTATTGTTATGTATTGTATTGTATTGTATTGTATTTTGGATTGTTCATATTCTTGTCGACTTTTATCAATCTGTTTATCACCCGTATAATCTTTATTCTTTGCTCAACACCAAAATGCATTGTTTTTATTTCTTTTTTCAGCCTTCATTGAATCAAATCGTGCGTATTGAATTGAATTAAATTATTGAAATTAAAATATTAAATAAATAAAATTGACAACAATTTAAATAAAAGTGACAACAATTTAAATAAAAGTGACAACAATTTAAATAAAATTGACAACAATTTAAATAAAAGTGACAACAATTTAAATAAAATTGACAACAATTTAAATAAAATATTCATTTAATAATAAAAGTTTAAGATTATTTCTTGCCTCCATCTTTCTTTTCTTTCTTTATTTTCTAGAGCCTGTTGTTTTTATTCTCCGAAAGGTTTCCGAACGAACTGGTGTTTGGTTGCGTGCAAGTTTCTAGGCTGTTGTTCACGTTCTTTTCATTTACTTTACTTAAACCATTTTTATAAATTGTTTTTATTGAATATTTTTTTAATAATCTTTATTAGATCAAGTCCAGATATACGATAGAAATGTTACAAAAACACGGCGAACAGTCGAACCAAAAAAGAAAAAATTAAAATATACGAAAAAACAATGTTATCAGTCATAAAAGTCGGCTTTGAACCTACGAAATGAACAAATCGCGAGAGAAATAGTTGAAAAAATATTAAAAACAATGAAATATTAATTTAAAACAGTAAATCAATTTAAAAATTTGAAAAAAAGTGCTCAAAATAGTGAAATTTGAGGAATGAAAACTCAAAGGCAATAACTGGCATCACGTTGGCAACGCATACCATTGAAAATTTAAAATTTGAAGTCTCAAAGGTAAGTTAAAAAATAATATCATTTTCCAGAAGAAATATATATATATATATATTTTGAAAAAAAACTTAATAATTACGAAGAAACACGCTCCGTGATAAACGAATAAAATAACAGACCGTTTCTCTGGGCTTTCAGTGATGAAAAATGAATATAAGATTATAAAAAAAGATGAAGCTTTGTTGATGCTTATTGTTTGATATTAAAACCATCAAACTTTGCTGAAAAAACGTCATTTAAATTCATAATATTTACCATACACCACTACGAAAAAGATTATATGTACCCTCTTAAACTTATTTACTAAAATTCCAGAATTTCAGTCTATAGGGGCTGGAAGAGCCAATAAAAAATGAGTCGGTATTTTACCATACTGTTAATTTCATCTATATTCATGTGCTTTCTGTACAAACCCTTTCTTCCTACGACCTACAATTCGGTTCTGATTCAGTCGAAAAAATACGTTTCTGTCTGTAAAAATACCTTCAACGGCCGTCGCATGGGAAACATGATGTCCATGCTGGCAGCTCTACTCTTCGTGGCCAACAAGACACGGCGTGTTCCAGTGCTGCCTAAAGACCAGAAGAACATGCTGTTCGAGACGTACCTGGCGAACAATCTGGAGAAAGTTGACCAATCACTCCTCTACAACCCAACCGCTGTCATTCTTGCAGAAAAATTTGGTAAATTCACATATGACCCCTCATTTGAAAACCCTCACTCCAATAAGACGGTGAAAAATGCCAAGGTTCTTCTCATATGCGGCTATTTCCAGACTACGAAATATTTTACAGCAGTGGAGAAGCAAGTGCGAAAGCAACTGACTTTTGAAAAGAACATTTCTGACTCAGTGAAAAAATATTTTGAAAAAAACATAAAAGCTTTCTTTGCAAACTCCACAGATGTTACAACAATCGGGATCCATGTAAGAAGAGGCGATTTTTTGGCGGACATATTTATCAGAAGAGGTTTTTCTGTGGTGAATGAGGAGTACCTTGAACTCGCCATCAACCACCACATGAAAAATTCCACCAGCAAATACCACCTCATCTTCGTTGCTACCGATGGAAAAAAGTGGGTAGAAAGGGCATTTAATAAAATATCGCCCAAAATCATCAAAAAATTTGAATTGGTTATTTCCATGTACAACCCTGGTTTTGACATGTGTCTGGTTTCGTCATGCGATCGAGTCATCATGTCGACTGGCTCTTTCAGCTGGTGGGTTGGTTTGCTTGCAAACACTTCCACAGTCTACTACTCGAAGTATCCTACCAAAGATAGTCCACTGTTTAAAAAGTTTAACAAAAAGGACTATTACAAAGCCGAGTGGGTAGGCCTGCCCGAATAAATGTAATATATAAATATATTTATAGTTAATAAAAAGCAATGAACTTTTTCGATGTATTTTTTGAATCAAATTCATTTAGAAGCTGAATATGTTAAGAAAACAGCGATAGATCAAAATAAGAGAACGAAAAAATCAACGAAATCATTAAATCGGATAAACAGTTCGTAGCAGAACGCTTTTGAACAGTGTAAGCAGCGCTATATAAGTGATTTGATATGATTATTGAAGCAATCCAGATAGGCAAAAATTTAAAACAACATTTTTAACTCGTCATAAAAAAATTAATAATGAAATTTATTTTAAATTGAAATTAAGAAGTAAAACAGTGTGACAGTCACCAGAAATTGTGATATGAGCTTCCATTAATACAACCGTACATAAACAAAATCCTTTTCCAATTCTTGAAAAATTATATAAAAAAAATCTTCATTGAAATCCAGAAAAACGCTAGAAATGGCACAGAACATGATGAAAAATCAAAATGAAATATAAAAAAATCAACAATAATTGAATATCATAAAAACTGTCAACTGTCTGTTGCAAGAATTCAAAAACTGACTATAGAATCAAATTTATGAATCTCAAAAATTTAGAATTGAGTCATAGTTTGTATTGAATGACTATTGAAGAATGTCTCATAAAATCAACCAAAACGGTTACTTTACTTTCATTTAAACCATTTTTATTAACTATTTGAAATTTAAAGTTTTAAATAAAAGTTATAAAAAGTTGATTTATCTAAGATTTCTGGTTTTTGCCGATTGAAAAGATTTTGAAAAGATTCTTAGGAGATTGCTGAATTCGCCATTTTCTCGTTTGAAATACAGACATTTCAGTGAAATCGTCAACAAACGCCTACATGAATACTGTTTGCCAACTTACTGAGCAAAAAAGTAAACAAGTGTTGAAAGGCTTGCACAGAATTTTGGTATCCAGACAGACTATGGTTTCGCAAAAACGTGTATGGCCGTTACTTTAATTTTCTTTATTTAAACTATTTTTATAAACTATTTGAAATTTTAAGTTTCAAATAATAGTTATAAATAAATTAATTTTACTAAGAGTTATAGTTTTTGCTGATTATAAAGATTTTGAAAAGATTTTAAAGATATTGCCGAATCCGCTATTTTCTCGTTTGAAATACTGACATTGCAGTTAAATCGTCAACCAACGCCTACCTGAATACTTTTTGCCAAATTACTTGACAAGAAAAAAAAATGTTTTGAAAAACATTGAAAAAATTTGTGGTATCCTGACGGAGTTGTGAATTTAAGAAATGGCTGAGAAAGAAAAAGACATTGCTGTAAAATCGTCAAGCAATCGGCTACAAGAATACCGTTTGCCAACTTTAAAAAAAAGGAAGTGAGCGAGTGCCGAAAGCATTGCAAGGAGTAAAGGTATCTAGACAAATTTCCTCGTGAATATGAGAAATGGCTGAGAAGGAAAATAAAAGATAAGAAGAAATAACTCGAAATAACTCTGCAATAGTTATGTTATGTGGTTTTAAGATATGATTCAATTCTCAACTTTTAAAACTCATTAATTTGATTTAATAGAAAATTCTGCTTTTGAATTTTTTAGAATCTTTTAACAATCCAGTTTTGGTGAATTTGATGAAACATTCTTCATTAGTCATTCATTATAACTATGTTCAATTCTAAATTTTTGAGATTTATAAATTTTATTCTATGGTCAGTTTTTGATCTCTTGCAGCAGACACTTGACAATTCTTATAACATTCAGTTATTGTTGATTTTAGTTTTTTTTCTTTCATTTTGATTCTTCACCACGTTCTGTGCCATTTCCAGCGTTTTTTTTCATAGTCTTCACTAGATCAAGTCCAGACATACGCTGGAAACGTAACAAAAACACGACGAACAGTCAAACTAAAAAAGAAAACATTGAAATATACGAGAACAGAATGTTATCAGTCATAAAAGTCGGCATTGAGCCTACGAAACGAACAAATCGCGAGAAATAAAGTTGAAAAAATATTAAACACAATGAAATATTATTTTGAAACAATAAATCAATTAAAAAATTTAAAAAAAATTGGTTAAAATAGTGAAATTTGAGGAATGAAAACTCAGCGGCAATAACTGGCATTACGTTGGCAACGCATACCAAAAGTTACGGATTGTCCGGATTTGATTCAATAAAGAGTGAAAAAATATTTGACAAATAGCTGGAAAGTAAAAAAAACATTGCGGTAAAATCTTCAACGAATCGGTTACAAGAATATATACATTTTTGAGCACAGATGCATTGTCCTTGTCCTTGAAGACTTTCATTCATAAATAAAAAATAAAACATCAGTTAATTAATTGGAATCATTCTATTATAGAGTTGATTAGGTATGAGGAATTTTTAATTTTATAATTATTATTACATTAAACAACCAAGCAACTTCGAAACATGATTAACTTTTTTAAAGACTAGCAACTGGAACTAAGTCACGTGTCAGATACTCAAGACCCTCATTGGAAAAACACTTGTAAATCCGTAGAGAAATTTCAAATGCAATTCATATGCGGTTACTTCCAAGCTATCAAGTACGTTGCAGCAGTGGAAGATCAAGTACGGGAGCGACTACCTTTCAAGGAGGATATTCCAGTCTCCGTGCGTGACTTCATCGCCGAACACAAAAGGGCTTTCTTTCCAAACTCAACGAATGTTTCAACAATCGGAATGCACATTAGAAGAGGCGATTTTACAACGGGATTTCATCAAAGAAGAAGTTTTGCTGTGGTGGATGAATCCTACCATAAAATCCATGAGCCATAATTATTTTAAGCGCATGAAACATTTGGTAGCATTTTGTAATAATATTGTCAATTGTGAGGTGTGATGTTGAGAGTTTCAGTGAATGAGACCCCCAGGATAGTGAGGGAAGAAGTTCGTTGGAGAGATGGATGAGAACTAGGGGGTGTTATTTTATTATAATTATTATGTATAATTAATTCAGAATATTTTTTTGAAGTTAAGAGAAAGATTACTAAATTTAGCCCATTCAGATAAAGTGTCTAATTCTAATTGCAAGGAATTACTATTAGATGATGGAATGACGATATAAGTGTCACCAGCAAACGTGATCATTCTATTGAGGGGATGTAGAGGTTTAAGAGAAGATGCATTTATAATAAAAAATGATGGATCTAATAACGAACCTTGAGCCACGCTAGAATTAATAGATAAGACACTAGAAGTTTTGTTGAGAAATTTTGTAGAATGTGTTCTATTTTTAAAAATAAAATGAGTAAATTATGAATACTATCATCAAATTTTAATAAGGCCATGTTAGTGCTGAGAATAGATTGATTGAGAGTGTCGAATGCCTTAAAGAAATCTAGAGCAATAAGACGTACAAATTTGTTAGAAGTTGGGAGAGAGGTTATGACAGAAGTGAGGTCTTCTAATCTGAGTCAACTATGATTCTTAATTTTTGTATTTCGGATTAATTTGAAATCATTGTTTGCTATCATAAAAAATTGAATTAATAAATTGCAACACTAAAATATAATAATATTCTCATGAAGAAAAAAGTTTCAAAATGTTTTTAGTCATTTAAAAAATCTTGAAATAAAAGACTAAATTCTCTTTGTTTTCATTTTTTAACTTAATCTAATCTAACCTAATTTCATCTTATTCTATTTAATCTAATCTTATCCAACTAATCTAATTCAATCTAATCTAATCATTAGAAAGCACCAAACAAGTGTTTTTAAAAAAAACAACTATTTATAAGTGAATAAATAAATAAATATTAATCTATACATACATATACTGTTTGTATTTTTCTAAATAAGTTTTTTAAGAAATTTGGTCTTCTAACCTGTACATTCTTATAAAGTAAATCTAGATACTAATTTCTTTATGGCCACTTAACTATTTGCCAGATGTACCGAATTTAATTCACTAAAAAATCAATTAAATTGTTTAAAAACAATCAAAACTGTAAAAAATAATCTATTAAAAATTTTCAATGTTTTTTTAAAAAGAAATTTGTTCCAGCTGGCCGCTCAGCCAAAGAAGTTTGCAAAACATATGACACAATGGATGAAAGCGAACCAATTATACCTCCTGAAGCAAAGAAAAAAAGATTTCAATGGATTGAACCTGTTGTCTTTTTGTACAACATTTATTTTTTCGGAAGTTTCACGTTGATAAGTCAGCTTATCGTGCATATGCTTACACTGAAAAGAGAAAAAAACGCTTTTTCTGTCCACAACAGCACAGAAGAGTGTTCGGTGAAGGGGAATAGAATGTCTGAAAGTTCTTTGGTGCTAATGTATGCAGATATTGCCGCAATTGTTCCATCTTTTTTTATGACCATTCTCATTGGAGGCTACAGTGACTCCCATGGCAGACTAAGTGCCATTTTGTTCTCACTTGTTGGGGCTTCATTGCGTCTCATCATTATCTTCCTCATGTTCATCTTTGACCTCAGTGTTTACTTTCTGGTTCTTTCATCTTTTGTCGACAGTTTCTTTGGCATGTCAGCAACCTTTTTGACGAGTAGTTATGCTTACCTTGCAGACGTCACCACTTCAGAAAGCAGATCACAGAGGGTGGTGTTGATGGAGGTATTTGCAGGCCTCGGTAGCATCATGTCCAACCTTCTGGTGGGGTACTTCATCAGCAATCTAGGGTATGCCTGGTCTCTGGTCATCTTATTGTCAATCATCTTCTTCACCACTGTGTATGTGAGTCTACTAAAGGAGTCAAACGAATCATCGACCTCTCAACAGACTCCTCTGATGTCTTTGAGACACTTCACAGAAACTTTCAAGTTATTCAAAAAAAACGAGAGGTACAGCAGGTTTACACTTCTTTTCACCCTCCTCCTTCTCTTCCTTATTTCTTTTTCTGAGTTTGGCAGTGTCAATGTGCAGGTTCTTGTGATTATCAGCACTCCGCTGTGTCTTGGCCCCATTGTTGTAGGCTACTTTCTCACCCTCGTCACCACCTGCAACATCACCTGCAACTGGATCTGCACCACCCTCATCGGCAAGCTGCTCGGAGATGTGGGGCTGTCACTACTTGGTGCCATCTTCGGGATCTCATTCTACCTCTTTTTTGCATTTTCTTCCACAAAAGCTCTTCTCTTTGCTGGTATGTTGAGTTTTACCTCCATTAACAACTCTTGCTCGACACACCTAAGCAGCATTGATATCAACATCACCAACAGTTCCTTTTGTGGGTTGTTGCAGTGCTCTGCCCATCCCCATCCTCAAATCATATGCCTCCAAGATCATCCCTCCTGAAAAAAGAGGTTTACACTTTGTTGTACTCAACTTCAACAATTGCTAATGACTTTAATTATTCTGATCATTAGGAACTTAACGCCTCAATTAGTTTCTTTACTTTTTCAGTATGGCATATGCTTTATTATTATTTACGCGTTTGCCATTACAAATTTGTAATAATTAATTTTATAAACTGTCTGTGAGTTATCATTAATTACGCAACACTGTTGTATGATGATGCCTCTGAGGACCACTACTCAAACGCCTCAAGCATTAACCCGTCTTTTTGGCATAACATAACCACCATTGCTCAACACAACTAGTTTGACATAGAATGACTACAATGACGCACGACCCAACCATGATCGGCCACAGGCTTGTTGCTGGGAAGTTTGACGCTAGCACAGTGCTCGGGAGCTCTGCTGGGCATCATGGTGCAGAACCAGCTGTATGCTTTCACTGCTGCCTCAAGGCCTCACGTGGTCTTTTTGGCCGACTCCGCCATCTGCTGCTTCGCCAGCGTGTGCCTCGTGTGAGTCTGCGTGTAGACGCCTGCTCATTCGTATGGCGCCCTTTAGTTGTTCGTCCTTGCAGAGTCAATGATCGGTCAATCCAATCTTCTCTTATCCACTCTAATTTCATCTTATTTACTGCTTAGTGAATGATAACCTCCAAACTACCGCACAGGTGGTACATCGTGAGAAGCAGGTGTAGCAGTGTTGAGGCGTAATTTCCTCATGCGAGATCAGCGGTGAGATCAGACTTGAGAGCTGATCCCATTGGTCAGTTTATGTAGCGCTAAGTGTTGTGCCCTGAAACTAGGCTTCAGCCCCAATACGACCACATCTCCGAAATGATATTAATTTTGTTGTATAATAATAATAATTTTTATTTTTAAATGTATTTGTTGGATCGTCTTTCATGCGTATCTTGTATTTTGAAATTATCCACTGATACTGCATATATGGCACCGTAACAATTGGAATTCGTTAAGTTGTCCGTCGGTTTAGTTAAATATTTATTTTGAAAATAATTTATTGAAAAGGTAATACAGACAGGAGATGAGGTGTAAAAAACCCCATTAAACGATTTTTTTAAACACGTTTGAAGAAAATAATATGAAAAAGAATTAAGAGAGAAGTCACAGTTCGCGTCGAAGATAAGTCATTGTGTGTGTGTGTACTCCAATCTGAAAAGTTTTTTGTCTCAAGCTGCTCTTTGCCGTTAACGTATTCCATTGTTGATCTTCGCAACCTTACTTCCCTCCTCATTCCACTCCTTGCAACGTTGGAATCTAACAAAATTATTTCAGCATATAGACTATTTGTTTTTGGTACTTCTAAGCTATCGTGCCATTGTCTAATCATGCATCGTTTTCTCTATACTTGAATGCTCCTCTGGTTTATTCAACGCATTTTTATAGCTCCTTGGTCATATCTTTCGAAGGCGCTTGTTTAAGGTAGCGTGAATCAGGTTATGTTCGAACGGCAGGATCATCTCGCTGACGGCTCATCCTCCTCCTGAGGTTGATATTTATTGTCTCACACCTTGATGTTTGCTAATCAAAATTTGAGTCCATACTCAAGTATTCGTTTTTTTGAGTTTATTTATTGACTAAAAGCTCAACTGCCAGTATTCGCTTGGCACCTCATGTTACTACGGCGACTCACGTTACCATAGAAACTTGAAGCCTATAGCAACTCACTGATTGCTTCACTACTAATTTGTTGAACTGACGTATAACTAAGCACTTTTGGTTTGGATGTTTCAAAATTTATAACTTTTTTGGTCTTTTATTAAAAATGAATATTTATTTATGAAAAATAAAACAATGAAAAATCAAACTTGAAAAGACCAATATACAAAATTAGAAAATTAAATTTCAAAATCGAATGAAGCGCTAGGTTGAGAGTTTCCTTTTGAGAAAAACGTCGGCCCATGACATGAGTGAAAGGAGGATTTTGCCGTTAATGGCGGTCAGCGTCACCTTCCCCGTCGCCTCCTCACCACCTTCTCTGGCCATGATGGCTGTGTGTGCAATGAGATGGTTAAGATGAAGATGATGATGATGATGGTGGTGATGAGGATGATAATGACGGTTAAAATGATGATAGGGATGAGAATCGGAATGATGATGAGAAAAAAGAGTATAAATAGCAGAAAACCCTGGTAGATGGGGTTGTTGGTGAGGAGGTGGTGGTGGTTGGTGGAGAAGTGGACTTGTTTGTGGTTCAGGAGGTGGTTCTCCGGCAGCATGAGATGGATGTCGCCTGTGGGTGGCTTCAGTGAGACACCACTCAAAAGAGGAGGTGGAGGATTAATGAGGTACCTTCTTGTACAAAAATATTCATGTTTTTTGGAGCTGAGGTGAACACACTCACACTTCCATCCTCCACCCTTGCATCCAGACTGCCATCTAAACAGTCTGCGTGTGAAGTTAAACAATCTGCTGAGCGTACTTTCTAAGAATGAGAGTGGCCCAAAAGCTCTTTGGAGTCAAGTGCCACTGTAACCATAAAAAATATCGAAAAAATGGAAATGCAGTTTTAAGACTGATAAAAAAAAAATAAATGACAACTAACCAATGGAGAGACCTCCCTTGAGAAGGTCCACCTTGAGAGACTGATGCACCTGTCCGAGGGAAATCTTACCTCGACCGACTGACAGACAACAATCCTCCACATACAAAGACTTGACACTCACATCACCTTCTTCCACCTTCATGCTCACTTTCTCCCCTATCAACTGAAACAGATCTGCATTCTTTGGTGGCAGATAACGAATTAGAAGTCAGTGTTTGGAAAGAATAAATTTTTCAAAATCAATAAACACATATTGAATGCTAGCTTGGAGGTAGGCAATACCAGCCAATCAATAAAAAAGCCTAACTCCTTTGCCTTTGAGGTGGATGTTTGCATTAGAATGCAGCACTTTGGTGGACTCAAGATCTCCATTGTGAACTTTCACATCCAGCTTGTTTGTCTTCAAAGTTTAATTTTGAATTCTTGAAATGATAAATCATGAAGTGAAGATAACACAAACTTTCAAATTGGAAAGGTTGCAAGCAGCAGCAGTCACATGGGCTTGTACTAATTCGTTTTCAAAGTCTCTTATATGCAAAGTACCCCTAGAAGAAATTACTTTCAGATCTGAAAATCAAATTCTGATTAAAATTTATAATTTTTGACGTATGCAAACGCTTACCATACTTCACTGGAAGTTGGGCATCAATTTCAACATCGGTATTGTTGACAAAAAAATGTGACTTTGAAGCATCATATGTAGCTTGCAAAGATTTATGATCCAAGTCATCTGCTCTAAAATAAACTTTAGCAGTGGTCTGGTCAGGATATGCGATAGGGTCTATGGGAGATATGGTGAGCACTCCTTTATGTTCAGCATTGAAAACACCGTACTTTTGAACCGTGAAGTCTTTTACAATTTTTTTTGAATACTCTCTTATAACTTTCAATTCTTTATGAACTCGTAAAATGTTATTTAAATACTTCATTGCGAAATTTGATATACTCTAATATTATAATGGAGAAGTTCACCTTTTCCATTAGCAAAATGTTATCAAAAACATGTTATTTTTTTAGTTTATATAATAAAACTGAGTAGTTGTAATAATTGAAAAATATTAAACAAGAAATAAATTTCTATTTCATAAACCTCAAAACTGTATAACTTAGACGAACTCAATATTATTTCGCTCGCAAGCCTTTTCCTTTTCTTTTACATAGTAAACATGGTGAGGACGTCAATCTTCTCAATCTTATCTTATTTATATTTTTCTGTCACCGCTCAAATCGCTCTCGAAATCACTATTCAATACAAATTATATGTTCAACGATATTTTATTGAAATTGCAGCCGATCAAGCCCAAAAAGGGAGGCAAAAAGACCAAGATTGCGCCAGCTCCTCTGGCGGCGAAGAAGGTTCCTAAGAAGGCGCCAGTCAACCCTTTGATCGAAAAAAGACCCAAGAACTTTGGAATTGGTGTGAAATCTTTGATAAACTATCTGAACTCTATAATACTTCTTAACAATATCTCAATCTCGTGTACTCGGATATTTTCCAGGTCAGGATATTCAGCCAAAAAGGGATTTGTCTAGGTTTGTAAGATGGCCACGATACATCCGTCTGCAAAGGCAAAAACGCATCTTGTATCAGCGTTTGAAGGTGCCACCTCCTATCAACCAGTTCACTCAGACTCTCGACAAACAGAATGGTGCGTTTTGAATAACTTCACCAAAAATTTTTCTTGTTATCGCATTAAAGCTATGAGCGTTAGTTTGCAAGTTTACCTAAACATTCTATTCCCAGCTACCAAGTTGTTCCGTTTGATGGATAAGTACCGTCCTGAGACAAAAGTAGAAAAGGTGGCGAGAAGGAAGATCGAGGCAGAGAAGAGACTGAAGGACAAAACAGCGCAGCCCGCCAAGAGAGCGCCCACGATGAGGTCAGGCATCAACACAGTTACCACCCTAGTGGAAAAGAAGAAGACCGACTTAGTTGTCATTTCCCACGACGTTGATCCCATTGAGGTTGGTGTGTTGCTTTGTTGTAGTCATGGGTGATGATGATAAGCATTCAACGATGAATGAAGTGTGATTATTCACAATTCGAGCTTTTTAAATCTGAACCCTTTGCAAAATAAAATTATCACACTTTACTAAAAATAATCTCATCTCCCACAAAATTCAAATGTGCCATAAAAATTTTTCATTTGTATCCAACAAAGTTCTTTTGTTTTACTGTACATGATGTATTATTATTTAATTATCATATGGTAATGATGAAAAGCATTCAACGATGAAATCGAATGATTATTCAAAATTCGAGCTTTTTAAATCTGAGCCCCTATATCACAATCTTCCTGCTAACCTCATTTCAAATCTATTTCATTGTTTGTAAATGCAGAGGATGGTTGTGATTCAACATACAATCCAACTATGAAATTGTGATTACATCCTTGTATGAACCATCCGTCATACCACTGCATCTCTTGTGATCATTTGCTGCAACTTACAATCTCTCAAATGAGGTTTGTTACATTTGAGCACTTCTGAACCTCATGCAGATTGTGTTGTTTCTGCCGGCATTGTGTCGTAAGATGGGCGTGCCCTACTGCATTGTGAAGGGCAAGGCTCGTTTGGGTAGAGTGGTTCACCGTAAGACTGCCACCTGCCTTGCCTTCCCCTCCGTCAACTCGTGAGTGGTGGGGTGTTTGTGAGGGATGTGTGTTTATTTTTGCAAAAACTATGTCATGTATATGCCACTGAGCTTGAGTGAATGTATGGAAATGTTCCTACCCACAGTGAGGATCGTTCTGCCTTGAACAAACTGGTTGACGTCATCAAGACCAACTTCAATGACCGTGCCGAAGAGGTGGGTGTTGGGGTGATGATGATGAGGCTGTTTGCTAAAATGGTAGTGGTGATGGTGGTGATGATAAGCATTCAACTATGAACTCCATGATAAATCAGAAATCGAGCTTTTTAAATCTGAGCCATCACCACCTATCAACATTTATATTAACACTCGCTCCCTTCTTTCCATCGGTATTCCAGTTGCATCACCAATGCAATTACTTGCCTTCTCTATCTTCATATTTCTTTCAATATTTCATTAATATCCCCTATAGAATGCCGTTTGTTTTTCTTTAATGTCTATTCGATATTTTAAGTATAATACTAATAATAACATCAGTGTTCTTGGAACTTTTGAAATTACTGCCTTTCTAATATTCGTACTTTGATTGATTACTTTTATGCACGTGACAGATCCGCAAGCACTGGGGCGGTGGCGTCATGGGCTCCAAGTCTCAGGCCCGCATCAACAAGCTAGAGAGGGCCAAGGCCAAGGAGTTGGCTCAGAGGACTGGTTGAAGAGTTTTGTCACCACCAATAACTGTGCCCTCTTTATTGACAAATAAACTACCAAAAGTTGCTTTATGAATGAAATGGTGTCAAAGATAAAACGTCGTGTTGACTAGCTACACTTCACAGTCGTTCTCTCAAGCGTCCTTGCCCTCTTCCTTCCTCTCTTCCTCTTTCTTTTCTTCGCTTCCTTCGTCAGCTTTTCCTGGTTAAAAAATATTCATTCTTCAATCTCCGCGAATGGTTGTATTTACTTAGATCTTGGTACATCAGCAAATGAGAAATGACGGCTGTTGGTGCACCTTTTTGATCGTCAGCTTCTTCCTTTTTGTTAGTTTCCTCTGCGGGCGTCTCTTGTGCCTTCGCAGACTCCTGTTCCTGTCTTAAAGCCTCCTTCTCGGCCTCTTCCTTGTCTGCGTGTGCAAACCATTCCTTATATCGCCTCCGATCATCTTTTCAACATTAAAAGCTATTTATCCTACAGTAAAAAAATATAACTGAGGTATGAAAATATGTTATTTGAATATTATAATAGTAGACGTGTTTGGTTTTAGGCGTACCCTTGGCCGCCTTCTCCTGCCACGTAGTCTTGTTCTTCTGCAGGCACACACTCCAGTGTCTGTCCACCTTCAGCCTCTCAACTGCTTTGAGGAATTCACTTCAATCCTCCATTTAATGCCCCAACACACAAGTAAAAAAAATTATAGATAATGAAAGTTGCGTTATAGAATTTTAAAGAGGGGGAAAAAACACCACGCACAGCTTTCTTCATTAATTTTGGAAGTGGAAGAGTAGGAGGAGGGTGGTGATTCTTCCTTGTTGTCGTCAGGTTTGTGTTCCCTCAAGGGCACCACCAACTGGTCCAGCATGTCCCCCAGCACCTGGAAGCTGGGATCCACTATGAAGTCGATGAATCCTGCGGAGCACCAGTGGTCGGTCAAGCCACAGCCAGTCATTTTTGGAATAAACTATTGGAATCCAATGAACGCTATGTTTCATCAATTCAAAACTCAGCGCTTCAAAGTCAATTGTTATATTCAGAATCTTTCAAGCTCCGTCCATGGCCTTCAATGGCGGTGTGAGGTACATGAGTTTCGAGTGTTAATGAAGCGAAACCTGTTTGTGAAATGGCCACCACAGTGGTCTTGCGGTCGCAGAGTGGAGAGATGGGCAGGCCCAAATCAGCCTCTTTGTCTCCCTGCAATGACAACAAGAAGTTTTGTTTGCTTCACAACTAGATCCATAGCAACCACCACGTAACAATCAGAACCATCTCATTAACATCCAAAACAACACAACACCTCCTTAACATCTAAAACAACACCACACCTCCTTAACAACAAAACACCTCCTTAACAACTAAAACAACACAACACCTCCTTAACAACTAAAACTACACCATACTTCTTTAAGAATAAAAACCAAAAATCAGTCGGCACGAGACCTGTCTGAAAAACTCTTCCACTAGCACGTCGGTCCACCTCTTGTGCAGGGTCCACTTCTTGGCGGGGTGGCTGATGTCCGCACAGTGCACCAGCAGTGACAGCGCCTTGGACTTGTCAATGCTGTGGGGGCAAGTGTTTGAGGGTGGTCTGTGAAGTTACTGACATTCCACAAATTTTTTGAATTTCCACTGAGTTTTTTTAATGTTTATTCAAATTTTTAAATTTATTTAATTTCAAATAAAATCGCTGAACCTTTAAATCGTCTGAAAATACGTTTTATAATTGAACTTCAAGGTCATCAGCAGTTTGGACTGACTTTTCAGGAGTTGCCAAAAGTCCTTTCATGACCTTGAGCTGTTGGAAGTGGAAAGACATGTCGGTAGCCAGCACAATGTCCACCACCAGGTTCCTGAACTGTCTGAGGTCGTAGACGAGTGGTGAAAATGCCGATCTTAGGTTCAAACCTCGCTGTTTGCTTTGTAGCTTTGTGGAAGAATTTATTCAAAAACAAGTAAAGCTGAAACAAAGCGCCCCATAAGAGCACACGTGAAGTGTACATGGAAGTGTGTTTGGAAGTATGTTTGGAAGTGTGTTTGGAAGTGTGTTTGGAAGTGTGTTTGGAAGTGTGTTTGGAAGTGTGTTTGGAAGTGTGTTTGGAAGTGTGTTTGGAAGTGTGTTTGGAAGTGTGTTTGGAAGTGTGTTTGGAAGTGTGTTTGGAAGTGTGTTTGGAAGTGTGTTTGGAAGTGTGTTTGGAAGTGTGTTTGGAAGTGTGTTTGGAAGTGTGTTTGGAAGTGTGTTTGGAAGTGTGTATGAAAGCGCACATGGGAGCTTGTACATAGAAGTGTACATGGGAGGGTGCACCCACTTGTACTCGTCGTTGCTGAGCGAGGTGAGGATGTTGTTGGCGTCCTCCTTAAGGAGGCGGAAAGAGGCACTGGCGTGGTGGTTCTCTAGCACATTGCGGTCGTTGTACAGGTAGGCCAGATCAGACCTGTGTGTTTGTGCATCTGTTGCTGGTCAATGTGCAGGTGGGGTTTGTTTATTTAGCGCTGTGTCTTTGAATCAACTGTAATGTCTGAAAACAAATGACTGGATACAAGTGAATAGAATCCTATGAAAGATTTTGTGGTGTGAATGACCTGGTGTTGATTTGGTAGGCGTTGGTGGTGCCTGTGTGTTCGTAGTCGTGGATGAGAGCAGACGTTAGGACTGCAAACACCTCTAGGTCAGTCAGCCACAACTGTAGAAGGCACGAGTGAAGTCTCCGCTACTCACAAACCGGTGCATACAAGGAATATAAAGGAGCATTTTAAGCAAAGAACATAAATCCGTCACAAAAAATCCCTTTTAAATTGAAACAAAAAGAATCTTTCAACCTAATTACGCCAAACAAACAACTAAACAAACCATCTCTGAAGAAAGCTAAACACACCTAAACAAAAAGGCATCCCAAGAAAAAAAATCACCAAGCAAATCGGGTGCTCCCAGCTTTGAGCTCTAGAAGCGGCGACTCAATCAAAGTATAGACGGCGTCATAGAGTACCTAGTTCTTTAGTAGCCCCCAGTGAGTAAAACCGCTTCCATAGGAGCGCTTTTGAACATAGCGCCAAAGGGCGCGCTAAAAAATCTTTGACTAGATTAAATAAGAAATAATATAGAAAAAGACCAACAAAAAATCGTGTCAAACGAAGAGCATGAACTGACGATGAGGTCGGTGCTGGAGATGAGGCAGTGTGTGGTGTGTGCCACGTCTGCTCCGTGCACCAAGTTGTGATAGGGGTTGCTGTGCTTGCTGTAGCCCGCTTCCATCTTCAACAAGAACGCCTCCAAACACGTGGTGCTCAGCTGGGGTGGTGATGTGGTTGTGAAATGGTGTGGTTGTGTGGTGTGGAGTGGTGTAGTGGTTGTGATGTGGTGCTGGAGAGGGCTGTGGTGAAGTGGAATGGTAATGACGTAAATAACACTATTATCCTGATAGGTGCCTCATTGGTTTGCTTAGGCGCTTTATGAATAAGATCCTTACTCACCTTTTTAGTACCACTACCAACAACAACAACAACAACAACAAAAACAACAACAAAACAACAACGAAAACAACAACAAAAACAACAACAAAAACAACAAACCAACAACAACAACAACAACAACAACAAAAACAACAAACCAACAACAACGCCAACCTTGAACTTGTTGATGAGGTTGTGTTTCTTGAAGAGCTCGTAGCCGATGTACTTGAGGGCGTGCCCTTCTCCCACCTCGTTCACCTTGAACACGTCAAACTCCCACGAGTCCAAGTCCTGTGACGTGTGACGTCATGAGGCTTTACGAGATGTCACAGTGTCACTAAGTGTTTTGAGCATTGAGAAATGCTGAAATATGCCATAAAATGTTTCAATCTGTCATGATTTGTCATCACGTGTCTTGAGGTGTCATTTAATCCTCATGCTTTCACCGTTCAGGTGTGGTTAGCGGATGGATGAGTGCAGAGGTGGGGGTGTTGAAAAGGTCAAAAGTGAAATACTCGCATGAGAAGTTGAGAAGTTATTCCACATGGAGCTTTCTCCAATTAAGAACGCATGGAGCTGCGCAGGATAGGGGCGGGAAACAGAGGTTTTCAATTAGTTACGTCACTAATGTACTTCATACCTGCTCTCACGTGCACAATGAACACGCCATCACGCACACGCAACAAACACACTAAGACACGTGCACACAAACTAATACACGTACACATAGAACAAACAGGAAAGACACTCACAAACATTGAAAAAAACACCCAACCTTCATCTGCATGAGGACATCTGGAGGCATTTGAACCCCCACACCACTCGACATGCGTCTGTAGATCCTACCGTGGTTGTTGCATCATGTACCTAACAACCAGCATGCATTCGACAGCCACTACCACACACTTAACAGCCACCACACACTTGACGACCAACAAGCTTGACAACCAGCACGCTTGACAACCAACACGCTTGACAACCAACACGCTTGACAACCAGCACGCTTGACACCCTACAGGCTTGATAACCTTATATGCTCTTATATAAATATGACGTCATTTTAACCGATTATCCACATTTCATACAACTACCCGCATTAAACCAACCCCACTTCAACCACGTGTATTTGTGTGTGTGTGTGTGTGTGTGTGTGTGTGTTGTGTGTGTGTGTGTGTGTGTGTGTGTGTGTGTGTGTGTGTGTGTGTGTGTGTGTGTGTGTGTGTGTGTGTGTGTGTGTGTGTGTGTGTGTGTGTGTGTGTATGTGTGTGTGTGTTTTTGATGTGATGTGATGGCGGATGAGTGAGATGCATGAGCAGCACACACGTCACCATGACAACCCTTGAAATATTTTAAGATCGATGTCTTGAATCGTTTTAGTTAATTAAAAATCTTTGGTACTGCAACAAAGACGCTGTAAATGTCATTGTGTGTGTTTGTGGGAGTGTGCGTGTGTTTGTGGGAGTGTGCGTGTGTTTGTGGGAGTGTGCGTGTATATATACATATATATGTATATACACGTGATGAGAGTGGCCCGAAAGCTCTCTTGCTGGTAAGGTGGCTACAATACCATATGTTTTGTTTGTATCAATCAATGCACTCATGTCACCTTGTATGTACGCATGTCATCTTGTATGTACGCATGTCATCTTGTATGTACGCATGTCATCTTGTATGTACGCATGTCATCTTGTATGTACGCATGTCATCTTGTATGTACGCATGTCATCTTGTATGTACGCATGTCATCTTGTATGTACGCATGTCATTTTTCATGTATGTTTACAGGTATGTATACATGTATGTCTACAGGTATGTTTACATGTATGTCTAGATGTCCGTTTACGTGTATTGGTAGGTACATAAAGGGGGTAAAGGAGCGATGAAGAAACCACCTATCAACCACGATCCCAGCTCTGATGGCGGTGGCGACCCCTCTGAAGTGGAGACGGTCTTCAGGCCTCTTGACGCTGGCCTGTGCTCTGGTGAAAGTCATGGTGAGCCAGTCCTTCACGTCCTTGTTCTCCACCTCACTCAACACCTCTTCCGGTTCCACGTCATTGTCCAGGAACTTCCTGGAGTGGGAGGGGGGGGGGGGGAGGGGGTGAGTGAATGGGTTGGAAGAGTGAGGTTTGGTTGGAAAAGTTATTTGGCCGGAAGAAGTGGGTCATTTGAGAGTGGTGAAGTTTAGGTGGAAGGGTGGGTTGCTTTGGATAAGAGTTTGCTTAATGGCGCGAAGAAAAATTTGATAAAACATTGTATTGGATGGTTGTGTAGAAGTATAGGAAGAAGTTGTATAGAGGGAGGTAGAGTAGCCGGATGTGACGGCATCAATGCAACTTTTGGTTCCGAAATGTTTCATGAGGGCGAAAACAAAATCCCGCTTGGAGCTTGGACGTGTTGAGCTGGTCCCGTCAAGAGAATGGGATGAACCGATGAGACGGCTGCCTGGCTACTAATAGTAGTAGTAGTAGTAATAGTAGTAGTAGTAGAAGTAGTAGTAGTAGTAGTAGTAGTAGTAGTAGTAGTAGTAGTAGTAGTAGTAGTAGTAGTAGTAGTAGTAGTAGTAGTAGTAGTAGTAGTAGTAGTAGTAGTAGTAGTAGTAGTAGTAGTAGTAGTAGTAGTAGTAGTAGTAGTAATAGTAGTAGTGGTAGAAGTAGTAGTAGTAGTAGAAGTAGTAGTAGTAGAAGTAGTAGTAGTAGTAGTACTAGTAGTAGTAGTAGTAGTAGTAGTAGTAGTAGTAGTAGTAGTAGTAGTAGTAGTAGTAGTAGTAGTAGTAGTAGTAGTAGTAGTAGT
>OX387248.1:1254979-1259419 GCA_947562095.1 Branchellion lobata
GGTGCGGGAGCCTCCTTGAGAACCTGTTTGTTCTTGAGCTTGATGGGCTTGAGGGTGGATGGTTTCTTGGGCGCTTCCAGCTCTCGCCACTCCTTCCTCGCCATCGATGGCAGAGATGGCTTGGCGTGCAAAGGGTTCTTCCTCCTGGGTGGTTTCACCACGCTGTGTCCGTTGATCACTGTGGTGGTGGTGGTGGTGGTGGTGGTGGTGGTGGTGGTGGTGGTGGTGGTGGTGGTGGTGGTGTGGTTGTTTTGTTGTGTAGTGATAGTGCTGGTGACGCTGGCAGTGATGGAGGTAAAAAAAACACCAACAACAACGAGCAGACGACAATTGCATATAAATGGTTCCATTTCAAAGCAAAGCCGCTTAAACGAGGCCACTCACCAACGTTCAGGGCTCGCTGGGTTCCTTTGGTGGGGTCTTTGGCGTTCATTTCGCTGTCGATGAGAGACCCAAAGGCGGAAATTTGATGTTGTGAGTTGGAGGGCGATCCCTTGATGATAAGCGTTGTCTGGAGCTCAATGCGACGTACCTTGCAGTTCTGGGAACCCATCACACATCCTTTGGATCTGATCAACACTCGCACAACTTTGCTACAGTCTGCAACTTCATTGAGGCGCTAGCGACCAAGTGGGACAGTGTTCTTTGAGTAAACGATGTTTTATGGGTTCAAGTTATATTTTCTGAATACCGTTTTAGAATGTTTTTTCGACTTATATTTCACAAATATTATTTTTTTATTTAATTTTTAAAATATTCAAAAATAGATGAAC
The DNA here is from genome assembly GCA_947562095.1 of Branchellion lobata. Lineage (NCBI taxonomy): Eukaryota > Metazoa > Annelida > Clitellata > Hirudinida > Piscicolidae > Branchellion > Branchellion lobata. The sequence continues at coordinate 1,255,753 of OX387248.1, forward strand.
GCTCAAGCATTGGAATGCAGTGTCTTGTATATATAAGACTATCAAATCTACCGGCATACATACACAAACACCACACCTTTCACGGACATGCAAAGGTGTAATGAAGGATCCCTCCATTACACATCACGACGTTTCCCCTGAAAGAAATTCCTTCATAAACTAAACCTCGAAAATTTTCAAAAAACCAACAGTCAACGAGATTCTAAAGGGTTTGAGAAGATTCGGTAAGTACTGAAGTCTTTTTGTCATTCCAATCAAAATATTCATATAGCGCTTAAGATTATTTTTTAAGAGCGCTTCAATGGACAGACATCAACAAATGTTTCCTCCAAACACTGGTTGATGTTCAAGGCATCCCTCATTGGGGGGGTTTGTGTTGTAGACGCCTTCTGATGTGGTTATCTAAGTCATAATTTTGTTTATAATAATAATTTACCTGAATAATATTTAATATCATAATTTATTTTTATTTTTGTTTTCAATGAGTCATATGACGTTTGCTGCGTCACAACACTCGACACACCAACACCGTCAGAGTGGTAACAAGAAATTGGCATACTTCCGCAGTTTTTGAGCCTTCGATAAAATTAAGCTCAACATGAATGAAGGTTTCGCTTGATTCCTATGAAAACTGCATGTACAAAAAGGTATTTTTTATTCAAAAACCATTTAAAATCTAAAACTCAAAATTGAAATCTTTATCAAACAAGTGTGTGCAGTACGCACTATGCATTAGGAGCTAATTCTGACGCAGGTGTGTTTCGATCATTAGGCCTTTCCTAATTACACACTTTTCCTGTCTCCACAGAATGAATCCTTTCAATAGAGACGTATACCGGCATCAAGACTTCTTCAAGGCTAGTTTATGAAGGGTTGTTAGGGAAAATACCTTGAAATGTACTTCACTGTGATGTACTAAGTGAAGTTTCATGTGGTGTACTGAGTGATTCCATATGTTTTGTACTGAATATCAAACAGGCGTTGGTTTACTTCGAATAACTTAAAGTAATTTTTAGTATTTTCGCTACTTGATTATCTGTGCTCCAAAGTTTCAAAAAAGCATGATTAGGTAACATAAGTTGACTGGAGTATTATAAAGTTTGAACGCATAAATATGGAAATGAACGAACGAATGAATAACTTAATGAATAAATGAATTAATAAATAAAGAAACAAATAACTAACTGAATAAACAAAAAAATTTTTTTTGTTCAAAACTGAATGAGTGAATGTTTGAATGAATAGCGGATTTAATCATAAGCCTTACTCGAAAGTACATCATGACTACGACTCATACCGAATGCTCACAAAGAATGACTCTAGGAATTTAATGAAAACATACTGAATAAAATACAAGACAAAATACATAAACAATATTTAAATTGAAATAAACGAAATTGAAAAATAATTTTGTAAAGATTTAAAATTTTTTAGTTGAAACTAAAATTTACTTTTCAAATGTAGAAGGTAAAAGTAAATTTAAATAGTATCATGTTACCGATATACTTGAAGCAATAAATGTACAAGTACAATTTGAAAGTGTTAAATACTAAACTTCAAGGTTGAGCAACATTTTTGAATTTAAATTTAAAATATAATTAAAAATAATAATTAATCGCAAATCACTATTATATGAACACACTACATCCATAAGCTAGTTGAGTGGCTTCGAAACTCTACGGGGTTAATGCCACTATAATAATATTCGTGTTTGTATTTGTATTGTTTTTAATTCCTTATTCTACCATTCATTTTTCATAGTGATTTCCGTGGCGGTTGCAACGCTTTGTATAAGGTTTGCATTAGAGCAATCAACTCGATTAAGTCAAGTAACTAAATATTTATGAATAATTCAACTTATTCCTTAAAGAAAAGCTTTAAGTTTTACCGATTGTCGCTAGGCAATCCATATTTGATTGAAATGTACTAAGTATAATTTGAATCCACTTCAAACTAACAGAAAAATGATTTTTTAGCATAGGTCTCAAATACAATGCGAAGAGCAAGCCAAAGAAGCAGGCTGAAGAGGTGGAGGAAAGCGCTTACATAGCAGCTCCATTTTATGCAGGTACCTGCTAATGAGGAATATCACAAGGTTTGGTTGCTTGTTGCATGTCAGTGCCATTGCTTGCAGGTCCGCTGCCAGAAGTATCAAAGATCAGGTCCTTGCTGCAAGGTGAGCATGAATCCATACAATAAAATACAATACAAATACGAATATTATAAGAGTGGCCTTATCCATATGCATAACTTTATAATTATTTTTCTGTGAATGAAACATAACTCTAAAGAAGGAACTCACAGTAGATTGAGACAGTGGCTATGAGTGTTTTTGAAACATTGATGTCAAATGCCACTATAATTATATTAATCATTGTATTGTATTGTAGGAGGTTTCAAGTTAATATTACATGAGGTGGCAAGTTTTGCAGAGTGCTGTTCAAATCCCACTACATCCTCTGCAGTGTTGAGTGGACAGGCTTCAGTTTGGCAGTTGGTGCCTCTGAGGGTGCTTCTCAGGTGCCTCCACTCACACGACCCCGAGGTCCACCACAAGGCCTTGCACCTGCTGCTGCACAGAGCCTCCTTCGATGGTGGGTGTTGCATGTGTGTTGTTTTGGTGTGCTTTGGTGTTATTTGGTGTTATTTGAGTGTTATTTTGGTGTTTTTTGGGTGTTACATGGTTTTGTTTTTCTTTCATCATCTTCCATAACCTCCTTCCACAGCTGCTGATGCGAATACCATGCTACAAGCAGCCACTCCTCTACTGCTGCTTCACCTCTGTCAACGTACCTCCTACACACCACTGCCTCTCCCTCCCTCTCAAGTTAACACGCACATACACACATACACACACACACACACACACACACACACACACACACACACACACACACACACACACACACACGCACACACATATTAATGAAAAAACACACATGCACACAGGAGGATGCAGAAAAAGAATTATTGAGGTTGATGAAATTTGCACCAGTTCGTTCGGAAGTACGCAACAAGGTTGCTACAGCGTTCACACTAACATCTATAAACAAACAAACAAACGAGCAAACAAACAAACAAGCAAACAAACGAACAAACAAACAAGCAGTCACATAATTGCTCAGGGCAAGCGTGTGTACCTTGAGTCTGCATGGGAGTTCAAGACCACACACCACTCCACCAAGAACCTCCTTACTTCACTTCTCGTCTCATCTCAAGTCTCCGCTCTTTTCCATTTTCATGCTTCAACATCCTCATAACCACTTCCTTCGGTTCATCTTCCCATTTCTTTCTTTTCTTAACTCTTTTTCATAACTTTTTTCTTCCACAACTCTTTCTCATCCTCACCGACCGTTCTTTTAATTTTTTACACTTCTTCTTCACTCATCCTTCTCCTCCTCTTTACACAGTCTCCAGAGAATTGTGCCTACTACCTCCAGAACAACACTCTCATCCTTCTCAGGAGGCTACACGAGAGTCACCACACCATGCACCCCTCCGACAAAAGGAAGGAGGTATTGTGTCAAATCCTCAACAACATCCTCCTCAACTCCTCCTCCATCGACTCCTTCATCTCCTCAGGTACTCTCTTTTGCCTCATTGTTCCATCATGTATCAATGTTCCAGCTATGATGTCCCGTTGCTCCATTTCACTTCCAAGGCTCCT